>OMNV01008519.1:14107-30563 GCA_900303265.1 Brotula barbata
CCACAAATGCGTGTTTAAATGTGAAATTGTTAAACCACAGTAATGTATCAAAAGGAAATAAACGATATTAAACATTATTTGAAGGCTAATAGCGTAATATGAACATGGACTGTCAGTATGTGTTATTATAGTGTTATTTAAAAATGTCTGCTTTTCAAACACCGGTAAGACATTTGTAATGCTGAGTGGGCAATTATCAACAGCAGAATGTATTTCCTGTGGTAGCGATGCAAAGCTCTGGTGGTAAACTTCAGCATACAGTACGTCAAATAATCATCTTCATCGTTACAATACTCACCGGATTTGTGCTTCTTTTGTGCACACCCGGTAGCGGAATCCCAAATTTCTGGTGCATTATGGCTCTGTTGTGTGGATGGGCAGGATTACATATCAATCGCATGGTTAACGCTGATTTGTGCTGAATGAGACAGATGGAGGAAAGGACTGATCACTTTAGTTATAATGAGCTGTTAATATGTACACATGGTGGCAAAACAAAAGAGTTCAATGTGTATGCTTGTATATTTTAAACAAGTGCACTTGATTTAAAACACAGGTGTCTTTGTGCTTTTTTCACTTCTTTTATGCATTTTGCTCATATTTTTATGATGTTGACAGGCGGTTTAAGTATTAAGTTGTTATCATCATCTTGGTTTATGTTTTAATAACTGATTGAGCACAAGTCTTAATCTTTTTCATAACTGGTTTATTTCTGAACATAGTGATAATATACCTTTTCCCCGGGTGAAGTCCCTTCTCCTCCTTGTGGCTGTTTGTCTGGGATGTCCCCCAGAGGCGGTTTCCTGTGTAAAGTTTCCCTCAAGCTCAAAATAATCATGCGTTTACAATTCCAAACAGATTGCAGTCAAATTCTCTGCTGTCTGGAAAACATACAGTAATTCACTTTCAACAAGAGAGAGGCATTTGTTTTACTGCTCACCATTTGGGAATCTGCACCGTCTTTCTTTCTGTGTCTTCAATGATGGGAAGAATCTGCAGTTCTTTATTCACAATTTTAAGATACTCCTCTGCACGATTCTAATGAAAGCCAAGGACATAATAACAAGCTCTGTATAAGAATCTGACATATCTGAAATTGTTGTTTTGATTACTTGTCCTTTATTATGTTAAGCATCTTCACCTTGATTATTTTTTGAGTCCTGTGAATGGCCGTGTCCAAGGCCTGAATGTCCACTGTCTGTCTCCCCTCACTGACAGTGATTTTCCCAACACTGTCTCTTAGTTGTCTCAAATCATCTTGAACCTGTAATATACATACATATATTAAATGATTACATAACATACACATACAACATAACATATACATACTTAAATTATGCATTCACGGAATATAATATATGGATCTGTCTGTTTCTCTGATGCGATGTCTGAAAAAGTTCAAGGTCTCCTCTGTGGACAACATACCTGAACTAAAACTGCACCCAATTCATCCTCGGTTTCAAGAACTGTGTCCGACATTTCTTTCTGTTTAAAAAAATATATTACAAAAAACGTGTCCAAATAAATGAGTGAGTACTTAACAAGTTACCGCACCATTACACAAGTCTACGTCAGTGAAAAGGCTCCAAACATTGCTCGTCACCGCGACAACAACTTTAAGAGGTTTTACTTCCCTAAGTTTGACATTACAGGCTACAGTCTGCGTCCTAGCCCCGCCCCCTCCACTGAGATTGGCATGCCAAAGAACCAATACATCCATTGGATTGATGGGCGGTACGGAGTAGACAGGGATCTACCTGAAAGACAGAATTAAGGGCCATTTTTTAACAGATTAAATACCTCAATTTGCAGAACGTCAGTATTCAGATCACAGTAAAAACAAACACAAGAGACACTTAACACCAGAGCAGGCGTTGCAAAACTTAAAATAAGCCAAATATACAAACGAAAATAAATAAACCGAATGTTTTTATTTGTCTCTTCTGTGTAACAAACAAAGGGGAATGATTTTTACTTTCCACAAGAAAAGCAAATATATTAAGAATGGTGAATTATTCTGAAATTTGTATAAATTGATATCTGTCACATCTACAATAAAGAGAATTGTAAGGGAATTATAAAAATACTTTTATTAAATAATGAGGATTACTGTAGTACATTTTAGATTTGTATTATTTAATCAGAAATTCTCTGCTAATTGTGGTATTTTAAGTGTGAGCTCATAACAAATGGAGGTTAAATAACCCTCAACCACTTGCCTTGAATTAGGCTCAATTACTAATTAATCTTCCAGTGGTTGAACAAGAGATTTAGTTGTCAGAAATGACAAGATAATAACAAGTTTAAACCTTTGATCTTTGGAAAGTTAATAAAGGATTTGTGATGCCGGAAGAATCCATGTGCGCGTGCGTGCTCAGAGTTGAAAGGTAACCAGTGAACGTAAAGATAAGCTACCCGCTGCAGAAGCCTGTGTTTAGCTTGTCCGCTTGTAACAAATTAAAAGAAAAATGTCAGCTTTCGACGAAAGCACAGCAACAACCATTCCATGTGTGCTCATTACCAGCAGCGATAGCAGCTTTAAAGAAGAAGAGCTAATAAAACGTAAGTTTAGCAGACATTAATAGCACAGGAAGTGTGCCTGATGTGTCAAAACACGCCAAGCTAAGCTAAGCTAAGCTAAGCTAAGCCACTGGACACATCAGGTCTGCACAGCAGCAAGCATTTGTAAGCGTTTATTCATTGCTTAAGTTTTCTCGTCGTCAACACTTTCGGCTGCAATTGTCTGACTGCCTAATTAATTTATCTGTGACATGTTGTCATGAAGTTTTGCATGTCAGCGCTATTATTGCTGTTATTAGCTGCAGCCACATTTAATAGCTATAGCTAGGCTAGTTAGCTTAGCTCACCACCACAGTAGTGACTTAACAGATGTTGTTATTTTTGGTTTAGAGATCCTCAGTTCGGCTACTTTGCCTGAACCGACCAAGCGGGAAGAATCGGTAGTGTTTTATCCATGGACCATCAACAACAAATACTACACAGCAGACGTCAGGCTATGCGTTGTACCAAGGACATTCCAGATGAATTCAGAGATCGCCCAGTCTATGCAGGCTTTCGTCGCTTACTTTGACAGCACAGTGGTAAAAGGCACAACAATTGAGATGGACTTCACATAATTAAATTTATAACCGTTTATTTTGTGACGCCGTGTGTAATGTTTCTCCTATGTGAATGTGTTCTTGCAGAAGGACGGATTGGAAAAGCTTCGTCCTTGGATCTCAGTGGTGGAAGATATCGCCCCAGAGGTGCTCATTATCGTGTGCGACCGAGTCTGTGAAAACGGTCAGTTTCTGTCACTGTGAGCCGGCTGTTTTATTAGTCTAAAGTAAAAAATATAATTTGCATATGCGTTCAACGTCTGAAATTAAGTTTTCATCTTAGGTGTCACCAGACATGAAGCACAGCAGTGGTGTTTGTCTCATGCCTTTGAGCTGGTGGAGCTCAACCCCCAGGATCTGCCCGATGAGGACGGTGAGTTTAAAGTGATCCTTTTTGTGATATGCTCTCGAATGGTTTTTGGGTTTATTTGTCTGAGCTAGGACACTGAACAGTGTTCCAATTTACATAAAAAGGCAGTCTTTCAACTTAAAAAGTATTAAGTAATTTCATGTAAAAAATCAAGGCCGTCTCTCGATTGACAAGCTTCTCCCAGGAAAGATGCGAGGCATGCTTTTCTCGTGCTGTTCACCAGCTGGCGTGGCAAAGTTACGAAGGAAGTTGGCCACAAGAGCACATGATATGCCCGTGGACATCATAGAACCACTGGAAGAATGACCAGCAGATGCAGGGCCAAAATGGAATTAAACAATCTAACTGATCCCAGAAATGCAGGAGGATGTAAATCCAGAATGAATGTTTAATGTTAAATCATGTGAACTTTTGACCTGGTAAGCGAATGCCGAATTTTGCCACAAATGCTCCAAATTTCAAAAACTTTATCAGTGACCTAAGTTGTACTTTTGATTTGCTGGCATAGACTGTCAGAAAACATCACTGATGCACTGTGAACACTCTACTTACATTTATTGTTTCTTTTTTACCTTATCAGATGACTTCCCAGAATCTACTGGGGTAAAGAGAATCATCCAGGCCCTCAATGCCAACGTGTGGACCAGTGTGGAGATGAAGGATGGTGAGATGACTTCACGTTATACAGTGAACTCAACGTATTGCAATTCTCCGTATGTATGCCTGTATTGTATTGGACATTAATGGATTATTTCTCTTTCTCCTAGAACATAATCAAGGCTTTGGATTGATGAGTAGTTTAGTGGCCTCAAGACACAACAATCCACGCAACTACCAAGACCCACCAGTCAGTGACAATTTTATTGTTACTCATACTTGTAAATTGATTTAACAAAACATTTTCTGAGTGCCTTATTTGCATGTGATTTTATTTGTAGAGACAACGTGAATGATCGGGATTCTTTTTTTCTTTTTGCAGTCTTCCAGCTCACCAGTAGAGGGCGTTGCAGTTGAGAGTGAGGGCGGTAACCATGCAGAGAGGCGAACAAGCAGAGACACACAGGAGGACACAGTCGTTGGTGAGTGGACAAATACTGAATGAATCACTTATTATTGATTATAATCATTCATTATTTTGTCTTTATTTCAGCCACATGTCTCATCTTACTCTTGGCACATTTAAGTCAGAATATTCTCCTGAAACATGTATATCTTTCTGAATATAGACATTCCATCCATTAATGTTTACTTATTCTTGTATCTTTTCAGATCCAACAACTGATTTAGACATCCAAGAACTCGCTAATCTCACAGCCGGAGATGCAGATGTGGATAACTTTGAGCGCCTTTTTACAAAATTAAAAGAGATGAAAGGTAATTGGGAAAAGGACAGAAATGTATTAGCTTTTCAGCAAAAAACACACAGGGAACACAGGGAATGCCATGTATGACCTTGTAGCTTTCTTTTCTACTTTGCAGAGTGTATTAATTTTTACACTTTGCTCTTATTCTTGGCATTGAAATGAATTATTTATAGTGCTGTTGCTCTGATGTTGATTATATTTTTATAATTGATTTTTCAACCTTCAGACAAAGCTTCATCTCTACCCCATGAACAGAGAAAGGTTCACGCAGAAAAGGTAGGCAGCTCTGTTCACCCCTGGTTTAAAAGAGATATTTTCAGCGTGAATTTGTTTGTGTGCATAGTTTTTAATGTGGGGACTTATAAAATATATAATAGGATAATAGTTAAAAGACGACAAGAAATAATGTCTCAGATGGTTGTAAATTCACCTGGGGGCCCTCTGTGAAATACAAGAATGAACATCTTCACTGATCAGAATAGCAATTTTAGCACTTTATCACACGTTTTATTACACCAGAAAAGTATTCTTTAAATACATACGTTGACATAAGACTGGGAACTAAAATTAGTAAAATTCACGTTTCCGAGGTTGTTGGATAAGCTCATCTCTAGTATGTAATTCATAATTTGAATCGGTGATCTGTTTCAACTGTGTTTTTAGTCTTTCATTCACAGTGAAATTTAAAGATCATTACGTGCATTACGCTGTTTTGTAAGGGAATAGAGTCATGCCACTACAGACTTAGTTGGCCCTTTGCCTCAGGTAAATTTCCACACTGGGATACCTGATCTTTAACGCGCTAGTAATTTTGTTTTTCAGGTAGCAAAAGCATTTTGGATGGCCATCGGTGGTGATGAAGATGAGATAGATGGCCTATCATCGGGTGAGGAAAGCTAAACGGCACCTACCAGCAACCGCGCCATCTGATCCCTCCGACCTTTCCTGGAGCTTCCCCGAGATCCAGCGCCATTTGGCCTGCTTCTGTAATAGTGGAGATGCTTACAGAGGGCACTGTAGGCATAGTTATGATTATGAACCTTTGACTCTTCAAAAGGAGTGTAACGCTGCTGTATAGTAAAAAGGATTTGGATTTCCAGTTTAGAGACGGATCAGAGTCAATGGACGGCTCCAACCCTAAAATCAATTTCTTCCCGCGTCCTTGCCTGCACTTTACACCCTGGGCGATGCAGGTGGAAATAGCATAAATGGATTATGCAGGGTTTGTTGTCAAAGCAGTGTGTGATTGTCCTTTAGGTGCAGTTGTCATATTTGACACAGTGTGCCTTATCCTCAAGGAACAGTTTGACATTCAATGCACATTCTAGAGAATTAACATAAAAACACAAGTGATTTTAATTTCCTCTGCATTTTGTGACTTGTTTATTTTGAACAGAACTGTTGCACTGCATGGAGACATATCTGTCATTATTGTACAACAAACATTAACATTTTAATTTAGAGGACAGAAACCCAACAGTGAAATTTTATTCAGTTGCATTTTATTAAATCTTCAGATAACAAAACAAAGGTAATTTTAGAACAAATATTAGGCTACATGAAAGAACATGTACCGGTACATGAGACTCACAACAGAAACAAACTAAAAGTACAAAGGAACACAAGTACTGACACAGATCTACCTACTACTTAATGCACTGTAGTACACAGTATTTCAGTATAGCACCTTAAGATTTTTAAATACATTACATGATGACTCAGTCCTCTGTACTCAAAGTGCAGAATTATCTTGGCAATTTCATAGACACTGACCAACGACATCAAGCATATTACACATGCCTCATATTGTAGCAATGTACATGTGATATACAGTATTTGTTGGACGAGCAAAATACTACTAAAATCAGATTTGCACTGATCATTACAGTAAATTAGAAGTGCATCATCTACCCATGTGGAGCATATACTGAACTATTGAATAATGGTAAGAGGTGAAAAGACTTTTGTCTTCAGTCATTTTAAGTGCCATCTATGAAGTGCCATTTCTATAGTCACACTAATAACACCTGAACTGTCCATTACAATCGCTGTACGTCTTATGTTCCTATTACGGAAAACAGTTATCAGTCGACTTGGGTTGGAGATGCCTGCGTTTGAGCTGGCTTCAGTTTGGATTACTACAGCAAATTCTTTGCAAATCCATCAATGCCACGATTCGATCAGGTCCACTGCTTCAAGCAACGCATGACTACGAGAAATCACAAGCTATAAATATTTACGCACAATGATCATATTGAAGCAATAATAAAAATATATTCCTCATGCAGGACAGTATGCAAAAATAACTTATAAAATGTCTCTTTCACTGAGCAAAATAGTTTTCATACAAGGCTTCTTTTCAAGAAACAATGGTACCTATCTATTTTGTTTTAAAATATTTAAAATACCAATTAAAGGATTAATTAGATAATTCACAATTTCATTAAAATAGACCAACCGACATGGGCAAAGTACCTTGTACTTAATACTGTTATTATTCAATTACTACTCACAATAACAATTCTATGTTCGTCATGTTAAATTCAATTCAATGATTACAAAGAGTGGTACCAGGACACACTGAAGTACCAGTGACTGTAACAACTTCATCAGTTTGGCTAATTCACAGAATCAAAACTGAACTTGGGAAACAACATTTTTGTCAAAAAAAAATCCACTATGTATAGACTTGTTTTCCGAACGATGAAAAGAAATGGCAAAATGTTTAAACCTGCTGCAAATACACTGACTACTTGTTGAATACAGTATGACAAAATGGTGTATATTAATTCAATGGAGACACCAAATGCTACGAAGGAAAGTGCTTTACAATGTGAGGTGAATTGTTAGTGAGAGGGATCATCACATCTCTTTCCTTGTTGACAGAAATTCTACTTTTCCTATATCATAAATATGTGGATAGAATGGGAGATAGCTGAGGAGAAGAGATGCTGCTCCTACGACACACTGGAACAGTGAATGCTGGGAGAACCCATCTGTGTGAGTACCTTGTCCAGCCACTGCAAAGGGCCATTGAGATGCAACTCTATCCAGCAGGGGGTGCTGGTCACTGTTTGACGTCTGGAGGACAGAGGAAGAGCGGTATACACGTTACAGTATAGCTCATGAGTACCGTACATTGCAGGCATCCTCATTACACATTTTATTCTGTTCATGTTCATCTACAACATCTCCTTTGTTGAATCGGCACCACTAATAAAAGCATTTCTAAAATAAGTTGCACTTCCACTAGAGATTTTTTTTCCCTCTGAGGCATCTGGTGCTAGAAACATAACACAGGCCGCTCATATTACAGTGGGAATCCCCCTGGACAGGGAGTCTGAATGTGTTCACCTCCTACACCACTGCATACCTCCTGCATTTTTTCTGTTACTCAACCCCCTCTTGTCAAATCACTGCTGTACCCTCCCCCATCATCTTCCTATCTCTCGCTTTCCAAGTCTAACGCTATCTGTGCACAATGCCCTCTTTCCTTTTTTCACCCCTTAATTGAATTTAATTGTCCAGAACATAAACATTGGGGCCCTCTGGCCCTCTCTTAAGTCTGGGGGCCACAGCTTAACATACTGTGGAGTTTGATGCAATACAAAGATACTTGGGACAAACATTCAGCACAGCCAGGGCAAACAGCCAGTGAGTTATGGAAGGTGTTAAAGTTTAGAGTCATTATCGATGAAGAAGAAAAGAGAATACTTGAATCCACACTTAGTTCATGCGTTTTATCTCTCAAGAGTTTCATGCTAGGTAACATGCATAATGTATACGCGTGTGGAAACATGTAGACTGGTGGTTTTCTGTAATCAGACCCAGGCTGTAGGTGCTGTGGTGAAGGTAGAATGACAGCTTCTCTCAAGAGGAGACACAGAAAGGCAGGTTGGACTTCAGACCCTCTTCAAAACTCTGTCCACCACCTTCACCGTGGGGATTACTTGGGCCTGACAGTTTCAACATCTACTCTGTTTATCCCATTAGTATGAATGAAAATGTGACAGCAGCTTCTGGCCATATATAGAACACGCTGCAAAAAACTGGACCCTTGACTCCAAGCCACCAACAGTTAGGGTCAGTCAAACCTGGTACTTTAAAAGCATAATGCTACATTGGAAATACTCAAAATTTAAATATGTTAAGTAAGTAAATATTAGGTATAAGTGAATGGAGGAATGTTTTTAACCTCTTTTGCAGGAAAACTTGATCTGTTTGGAAATTAACAGTTTAATATAGTACATTGCTTAACTATCATATAGGAGTCAGAATGTGTCAATGTGAAAACAGTATTGCAGTTTATGTACAAAACATTAACTCTACTATGGTTAACTATAAAATAAGAATCAGAGTTATGAAAGCGTGTAATGGGAATTCACTCATTTGCCTCCATGTGTTACGTCATGAAGTGAAGTGTAAACAGGAGATGAATTTGACCAGCTGGTGGCCTTAGAAGGTCACAATCATTTGGTTAAGGGGATGTTTATTTACCTGTACTCAGCTCCCCAACCCTTCACAAAGCTCATACGAATGGTGCACATCTTCGTGAGCTGGTAGACCGCCTCAAAGCCCTGGTTCACCGATTGGGCAAGAAGAGCAGCGAACTCCTGGTTGTTGAAGATCTTCAGATTACAGCCTGTCACACAAATGATTTATGTTGACTTTTATAGGAGAACAATGTTTTGTTGTTGTGAGTAAGCCATTGGCTCCCAGCTATCCTTTAGTCATTCTGCTTTGGGTGAATGTGTGTGAGCATGTGTGTGTCCTTTCATTCTGACCTGGTGGAATTTTGCACACAGTGGCAGGATGCCACCCGTACCGCTGATTACAGTTGGGACTCTGGACAAAGATGGCACTGTCACTCAGACACTCTGCAAACACCTCTCCCCCAATGTAGTACAATCGAACACCCCGTCCTGGTGGAAGGAAAGACAATAGTCCGGCTCAGTGCGCAGCTACCTGCTGACTGTCAAATGTGAATACACGCGCCTACGAGGGAGCAGACCCTGGTAAATAAACCCAGTACCTATATGTCTGCGTGTGAGCTCTACCGCAGAGTTGCGGTTGACGTTGGACAGCAAGCCCAGACAGAAGCGCTCGGAGTTGGAGGGGTCTGTGAATCCGTCCACAGTGAGGGAGGGTTGGGAGGCATGGAAGGTCTCTCCTACCCGTTGGTTCAGCTCATAGTAGGAGATGGAACACCAGAAGGCTGACTCGCAGTACGTCACAGGTTGTAAGTCTGAAAGCACGGAGAGGAAGGTTAGATGGGAGGGACATCTAACAGAGACTGAAGATCAGTCAGGAAAAGTGAGTTAGGGAACTTTGTGAGAACATGTCAACTGTGGTCTGTGGTCAAAAAGCCATTTGATTGTGGAGATGCAGAGTGCTGATAAAAAATCCCTTTGATCCTCCTTCGCAGACTCTTTCCCACGACCCAAATGGCCCCAGACAAGAATGGGCAAGACGTGACGTATTTATTTTTTAACAATGAACGCCCCCCCCCTCCTCCAGTGACTTTCCACATAGATAGAATAACCTGGCAACAGGATATTATTATTATTACATTACCTTGAGCTGTCTGTAGCTGGCCTTTCCACAGACTAGGACAGGCCACAGACAAAGGCTTCATTCATACCGTACTTCCTCTGTTACTGCCCTGAGGCTCACCCTCCCAGACTCAGTCCACTGACCCCGTATATTGCTCATCTGTTTTTCTTTCATACGTACACATTCACCGGTCTCAGACACTCATACGCCCTGACATTGTTGTGAACTTTAAAATTATCAACGGCAAACAGAACCACTATACCGCCATACTAACATGAGTACAGTCAGAAGAATGAAGTTATGCAGAGATCGTAGCAGGTAGAGTACGTGTTTAAAAGCATGTAGTCCGAGCGTATTATATTGTTTATCGTGACCCCGTTAAGAGAACTTCTGATTTGATGACACAGCCATTTTAAGGCTTTGTTTTGTGGCGGTGTAGCACAGAGCATTATAGTGACAGCTGTTATTCTTTCCTGTATTCTTTCTTCCCTAATGTATGTAAATGGGCGTTGGCCAAACATTTTCGACACATGCCATAACGCAATACAATAAAACCTATCAATTATGACCTCAAGAAATACCAAAACCACCATAAAAAGTCAGCCAGAACCGAACATTGCGGGATTCCCAACTATTGTCTGTTGCAATGTTTTGTTGAACTGTAAACCCACAGCAGATTTATATCCATCCCAGAGGAAAAGATGATCCATTTACAGGAGGCAATGAAAGACAACAGAGAGTTCAGCCTGAATATGGGTGTTATAATTATAGAACATCTATGAGGATTTTAACAATGTCAGGTCCAAGATTAGTATTATATTCATAATGCCACAAATATATCAATATTTAAATATTGTAGCTACAAGGTCGATCAGGACCAATGTAGTATTTGTATGTAAAGCTGAGCCTTTTGTTTATACTTACCAAGATTACTGTTTGCTGGTGAGACAGGATTGGGTGACAGGCTGGGTGAACCTAAAAAGGAACAGGAAGAGACCCGGGTCACGAACAAGATGAGGCAATACAGGAGCACAATGTGGCGAGGAGATATTCGACGTCTCACCTGTATCCATGCTGTGGTTATGCTGGTGGTCATTTGTCTCACCATCCTCACTCAGATATCCTGGCGGAGGCGTTTCTGTAACATGCAAAAATAGAACATATAATCCTAATTTTAGCCCCCCTGGCCCCCCCATCAGTGCTATCAGTAGCTGTTATCCTGAAGGTTCTTGTATTCTATTTATAGAAGAAAAATGTAGTCATTCAGTGACATCTATTTATCTGACCTGCGCATCTTTAATCATGACAACATCCCATTTGATCCCTACTACAACTGTTAAAGGCATACATGAAAAACGGTACAGAATTCTTTAAAGCGAGGACGGCTCAACCAAGATAGCACAAGAAATTTCTTGATGTAAGATATGTGACACCAATTGGACTTGAGGAATCTTTTGTCTGACTACCAACATGTTTTTAATCATACTGAACCAGTCACTGTGATGTAGATATGACACTTTGGGTTTTATAAGACCTTTGAAATGTTAGGCATGTATGTAATATCTAATATCTGTCCCATAAATGGAGTAACTGGATTAGAAACCATGCCATGTTCAGGACGAATGCCATGATTTTTCTCACCAGGTATATAGTTACTCTGGGGCTCAATGCCAGCTGGAAAGTTTGTGTTCTCAGGGATGGAATGGCTGTAGTCATCCAACTGCGGGAACTCTGTGGGGATATCTGTATGCCGTGGTACTAGGACGGGAGGCAAAACTGGAGAAACGCATACATGTTCATTCAGGTTCAACTCAGATCTAAACAATGGAAAAAGTATCATCTGAAGACGAATGACTGGGGAGGCACATACTGGGTGTTTCCACTCTCTGGTAGTGGTATGGGTTGACGCAAACTTCATCCTTCTTGGTGTGGAAGGCAAACTCACAGAGGTCAATGGCCCTCAGTTCGTGGTGGGACTGTAGGTCTGGCCAGCGCCACAAGCGGCAGTAGATCACATGAGGAAGACCTTTTCTGTGTGAGACCTGCAGACGTCCATCTAGAGACCTAAGAGACGCCACCGGGAGAGACAAAGTACATGTGGGTCAAAGGCCTTCACTGTAAATGTGAGTGTTGGGATTTTGGAACAAAATTGATCAAACTCCAATCAACATTAGTTACTTTATTAACAGACATTGGGTTTTTTCTTTTTTACAAAATAAAAACCATTTGGTCTTTATCATGATTTCCTCTGGTGATTTAGATATCTGAGTGGATTCTTTATTAGGATCCCAGTAACTTTTACTACCATGTAACCACAGAAGTAGCCAGTGACTGACAGCCAAAGCAGTCAGTTTTTTTAGTCACTGGAATCCAGAAGACAAAACAGTGAGAGGGAGTTCGAAAAATTCTTCATTCCTCATAAAATGTTGAGGTCTCATCAATAATTATCTAATATATTGTAAGTAACCTATGTTTCCTCACAATAACACCAGCACATACAATTCTCACCGCACAATTAATAATCATTTGTTCTGTAAAAAGGAGCTTAAATGTATAGGTTTTGAAATTGCAGCTGCAGAGATGAGTCACACTTGACTGGAGCGAAATGAATGAATGCCTCAAAGCAATTAGAATTGTTTAAAAAGGACTTTCACATATTTTCCAGCATTTGCTGCGATCCACGTATAGGAGCTGGAGCCTCGGACTATTTCTCAAGTATTTATTTATCATTGATTAGTGATCAAGGTTAACGTTTTACCACATTGCCCACATGTTTTCTGACGGCATGAAAGAGAGTGTTTGTGCCAAGCAGTGAGCAGCCCTTCCTACACAGCACATCACCAGTCAGCACAACAGTTTACCTTTGAATAAAAAGGTCATTTAAAAATAGAAGCGCAAGGTTAGGCCAAGTATATACTGAAAGGGTGTTAGCGGCACAGTTCTACTGAAAAGTGAATAAAACTGACATGACTGTGGAGAAGACTGTTGATCTTCTGTTTAAGGCTGAACAAAACCTTATATCAACAGGTTTTCCATTTGGCTCCGGCCAGGGAACTCAAATATCCATGTCGACCTGAAAAGGTGAAAGGACCTTGATCTCTCTCCTCACACAGGACCAAATGTGGTGATGGCTCTATCCCAGCTGAGCTCCACAACAGTTCAGCTCATTGTTCAGCGGTCAGACGAGCTACATATGGTTCTCATTCTTCACCATGGCTTTACCTCCCCTGAACTACACAGGAGAGACCTTAGGGCTGACGGAAGACAAGTGAAAACCCAGGTTTCGAGGCAAAATATTATAATATCCACTCCATATTTTATCATTTATCAAATAGCATCAAAAGGTTCACACTTAGGGTGATAATGACATCAAACTTTGACAAAAACTCTGTGACCTAAGGCGTCATTAGGTTTAGGCCTATTCATTATGTTAGTCTCTGAGGGGATAAAGTACCTAGAAGTCACACTTGAAATTACAGACTTCTAATAATATCCCAGAGGAACATTAAGGCTTTAATCATTCATTAGTTGCTTTAGTTTTAGAGCCATCTAATTTTACCAAAGCAGTTTTCATTTTGGGCTCCTGTGTTGTCTTTCTCCATTAACTGTAACAATGTGAAGGTGTTAAGCAATTGGAGTAAAGCGCTTACAATGAGGAATGCGGGGGAGAAAAAAATAGACTCCTGGAAATTTTAACTCCCGCAACGATCATGTGATACTTTTGGGAGCATTTGGCTGCTCCTCTCAAGTATACAGTGCGAATTTGAATGCTATAACCTATCAACAGGGGTGAACTCCGCTCAAAAAGTGAGATGTTCAGAGCTGCTTGAGCGACACACACACAGACACGTGTGAAACTGCCTTAGTACCTACACTCGCAAAATGGCTTTTCTATTGGGTTTTTTTTTTAGTTGTTAACATGCAGTTAGACTCTGATTTGATTTTCTCAGTAGTGTGAACATTCTCCTGAATCTTCACACACTGCTTTCTGCAACAAACACACCCCATATTCATTTGGTCAGCAAACTCAAAATGTTGCTTCCATGCAACCCCCGAAACTTGACTGAAATTTGAAAATCTGATTCAGCTATTTTTATGCACACTAAGTAAGAGTTGCAATAATCAAAACCATCTAATCCACTGTTGGGAATAACAACAACAACAACAGCACAGCAGCCGGCCAGGGAATGATGGCTATGCCAACACCCACCAGCACCTTCTAACCAATGCAGAGACACCAACTGCTGCCACTGTTTGGTAACAGAGCCAACACTGTGTCAATTCAAACCAATTTTATATCTCTCAACCTTTCACCAGCTCAGCCATCACCCACAGATTACATTTACACCTGTTTACATTTACGAACAGAAGGTTTTAGTTTGAATGCAATCTGCCAAATAAGGTTTCTGTCATTATATTGTCTATAAACTTGACTTTCACACTGCAATAATTTTACAGAATGATAATGGAAAGAATGCAGAAGGCCTATAATCATCACAAGATTCAAAAGGACATGCCTGACAAAATACGGCAAGTTTTAGATTCTAACTGGAAAGGATTGACAGCAAAGGGAGCTGTGCCAGCGCAGAGTGGTAACCAAAGATGTTGTCTCTATATTGGTTTTTCTGATCCAGTGCAAGAAATACTTTACTCAGCTCTGTTATCAAGAGTTTTGGTTACCTTGACTTGACATAAATTTTGGCTGAATGGTCTCTGTAGAACATGATTTTCTATTATAATCCAAGCCTTTGGTCTGCAAGAAACATAGACAGATCTTAGATTTTTATCATTATTAATTCCCTTGAGCTACAGATGGTTTCTGCTGGTGACATATCAAGTGATGAAAGTACAGCACAAAGCAGGTTTGTTGTTTAAGTCCATTATCCCCCATATATAGCAGGACAGTTGTTACTCTGTAAACCTACAGCCTCTGGCCCCACTGGAATTAGACAGTGGCCCACGCCCTCCCCACAGATTGGAACACATTCCCAAGAACTCAGCAACAATATTTCAGCTACCACCCAAGTTCAGACCGATACGCACACGGCATGATGGGAGATTCCCTGTTTCATTAAAAGTGAAGCTTACAAACGGTCCACATTGTATCTGCCTTGGAGGGGCAAACTTTGTAAGACATTAGACAACAGTTTAAGGAGTGAATTTACCCTGACACACTGAGGCAGGACCGAAGCACGAAGCTGGCTTGTTTGACGCATGCGTCAACAAAGGAAAGAGACCAATAAAAACTATGCCAACATCAGCAAGTGTGTGTAGCATAATAACTCTTCATGTTTTAATGAATTTAAAAAACAAAACTATAAAAATATGGCTTTCGGGCTTGGTCAGGATGAAATTAATTTTAACATTTCAAACTGGCCCTCACAAATCTAATTTGCCAAATATTTTTAGAAAAAGCACCACGACAAAGTGACTAACTCTTTAAACACTAGTGAATTAAATGGTAATAGACTGCACACAGAAAACAGTTAAGGCTTATTTAAATGGCTCTGGATTAATTTATTAGATTGTTGTACATTAGCATTCCTTATAAAAAATGTCAGAATTTCTAAAGAAGTTGTGATTGCAAGAAATCTGATGTAAAACTCCTAAATGCCATTATAGTAGCTTTACTTTCAAAAAAAAGATGCTGGTTTTAATTTCTACATATCTTGCAAACCAAATTATAAAGATTTAAAGTCTGAATAAAGTATGAATAAAGATTTATTTGGTATTCTGGGTAAGATATGCCATTCCACTAGAATAAAAAATAAAGCGATAGATAGACAGACAGACAGACAGACAGACAGACAGACACAGACAGACAGACAGACAGACAGATAGATAGACAGATAGATAGACAGACAAACAGACAGACAGACAGACAGACAGACAGACACAGACAAACAGATAGACAGATAGATAGATAGATAGATAGATAGATAGATAGATAGATAGATAGATAGGTAGATAGATAGGAATGCAACTTCAACATTTAATGAAATTTGAAAGAATCATTTGTTTAATTAATTTCATCAGTTATAGTTATTGAC
>OMNV01008522.1:0-21349 GCA_900303265.1 Brotula barbata
TACACACAATAGAAAGTACTTCATCGTGAATGAGGTACATCATTGTAACCAAAACTTGAAACGTTTCACATTTTTTCCATCGATTTCTTTGAGGCAGTGTTACCCTGGGTTGCTACATAAAACTGGAAAATATTAACATGTATCAGATTTACACAAAGAGGTGACGTGTTATCAGCAAAAGGCACTAATAAAGAACATTTAAGTATGACTGAAGACTTTAATTTTACACCTGAACAGTGTGGAGGAGAGTCGATATCACTGCGTTAAACGTGGAGTGACAGTGAACGCATCGGACAGAGAGACAAACAAACTTTAAGACAAACTTTGACTTAGTGAGGAGTCGCAAACGTGATAAAAATAAGGACAGTGAGC
Source organism: Brotula barbata (assembly GCA_900303265.1). Taxonomy (NCBI): domain Eukaryota; kingdom Metazoa; phylum Chordata; class Actinopteri; order Ophidiiformes; family Ophidiidae; genus Brotula; species Brotula barbata. Next base: position 373 of record OMNV01008522.1, read on the forward strand.
ATAACACAAAATCATTTTCAAAGTCTTTTTTTATTAAAACAATAAACATCCAAAGTGTAAGAGAGGAATAGAAGCACACTGAAGGTTAGCCGGCTGGAATGTTTCATTGTGAACTCGACCACAAAGCTCATCTATACTTTGTGAGTTATAAAATCCAAAATATAAAAGAATCAAATACACCTCTGTTATTGTTATTGTTTTTGTTGTTGTTGTGAGGGGGATATTTCGCCAGTCAAGAAGCCAAAGATAAAGTGAAAAAGGAAATATATACACACTTAACACTGCTGTTGCTATTAAAGGACATTTTGTCCATTATATATCAGTATACACATCAGATTACAACCATGATGGCCTCCCAAATTATACAAAAAGCACATTGTGTGTCTACCGGATGATAATAAACGTTGAAATACAGCCAGACTAAGTTCAAAAAGTATCCGTATTTATAGGACAAATCAGCTCTACAGACTATTGAGTAGTACAAGAAGAATTACATGTTTTGCTTTTTACAACACAGAAGCTGGTTGATGGAATTCTCCCCTTTAATGTAAAGTAATATACCAAAAAAAAAGCTTATTCTCAAATTCTTCAAGTACACAGAAAAATAGCTGACAAACCACCTCGTGCAAAGTTTTGGTCGTTTCTGAATGGTAGATGCTGTGTGTCTCAAATATTTCGCTCTTAGCAAATTCAGTGTCACTCAAACCGATTCACTCAGGTCGCTGCCATCAGCAGATGGTGAGATGATGTCGACAAAACGCCGCAAATACTGAGGATCGCTTTTAAAACGATGGACGAAAAACAAAAGAGTGAAGGTGCGCTGTCCAAACAGTCACTGGAGAACAGGAATCACGAAGCGAAGATGAATCCTTTTTGAACAATTCACGTTCGGGCGGCGTCAGCGTGTGACCACAAATGTGTTTCTGACACAAAGACGGTAATGTAAGGAAGCATGTGTTATCTTACAGTATTTGATAAGGCTCGTCTAACAAGTCTCAGTGATTGCTGTGACAGCCATGATCCAGCCTGCAGAGCTGACCAATAACTCTGATCAGGTGATACCGGCAACTTCCTGTCTTGACTACGGCAAAGCTGTGAGCTCTGACAATGGTGGTCGAACGTGCTTGTGGCTTGTAAACGAACAGAGAGGGAGCTGCAATGACACATTCTGCTGACAGTCCAAGGATCTGTAGTTTGCCTCTCTCTCTCTCTCTCTCGCTCTCTCTCTCTCCTCTCTCTCACCAATGACCCCAAAACATTGAAATGTTAACATTGTTAAAAATAGTGATATTAATTTAAAAAGAAGAACAAAATCTGGAATCCATGTCCTGTACAGCGACTGACGATTGGTGACCCCGCGTCTAGTGGGTTTGGCATTGGTTTAACACTTGTGCTTCATGGCAAGCTGCAGAAAGATATTGGAGGAGGGGGGGGGATAATACAGTGAGAATTCCTCTCCACACAAAGATGGCGATGCAACTCTGAAAACACGATCAACAAAACTCAAGCCAACGAGAAACAAAAGCAAATACGAACACAGAAAGTCACAGAAGGGCGGGGGGCATATTTGGTCATTTCAGATGTGCAACAAATCTTAAGTTAGTTCTTCAGAAGTGGAAGGCAGCTAGTGGTCCTCTGGTGTGTTTTTTTTTTTAATTCAGGCAGTGAGTCTGCATTTTGCTACTTCATTTATCTTGTTAAAAAAAATGTTTTTAATGGGCTTTACTGGAGGCTCGTTAGAGAGAGATGACCAGAGCTACAAATCTAAGGCAAAGCTACGGGGTGTGGAGGTGTGAGGATGGGGGGAGAGAGGGAGAGACACACACACACACTCACACTGCACAGACAGCTGCAATCTACACATCTAACAAATGAGGGCAGTAGAGTAGCACAGAGAAAATGTCAGAGTGGATGGAAAGCGTGCAGAGTCCGACTGCTGTCACAAAGTGATACAGAAACAGGGAGAGAAGTCAAGGTGACCCATTCAAAGTCCACTGCAGGTACTTAGCGGTGTGTTTTAGGTTTGGCTGTGATTTGTTATTTTTCGCCATGCTCAGAGCGAGAGAGGACCATGTATAAATCATGCAGATGCCATGCATTGCAAAGTGAGTGCGTGTTAATTTACAACGCTCATCAAACTGTAGGATTACCATAATTCAACTCCAAACATGCAATCGTAGGACTCTTTATCATCATTTGCAAGAAAAATGACACACGATGCAGAAAGCAAAACAGAAGAAGGAGGCAAAGGCAACAAGTGGGCGGACATGATGACAACAGAAAGCATTTCTCCTCTGCTGAGGTTTCCCATCCATCAGTGGGAAACCTCATCTGTGAGCACCGACATGTTTATGCAAGGCTCTTCAAGCATCTTTCAATTACACCAGCTACCGCTGATATGTATCACATCAAGCATCGCTCAAAGCAGCTGCAGCACAAGGTAGCGGATGATTTCACAAATAAAGTCATCGGCACGTAGCAAGAAGCAGCAGGGTGGGATGGGGGGAGAGAGAGGGGCGGTGGTCTGATTTGGCAACAGAAGCCAAGATGCAAGCACAGGGGGGCATAATAGACGCCATGCTATTAGAGAGACGGCGAAGACGATCATAATCAGGTGTGCCCATTACAAAGACAGCCATTCGTCCTTTCATTCGCTCGCATTGCAATAAAACTCAAATTATGCTAATGGTTCATTAAGCCGCATGCGATTAGCTCGCCTGTCGTACACAAGGATGGGGATGGATGGAGGATATTGGGAAAGCTCGACATAAACGGTTATGAAAGGGGAGAGTAAATGAGGGAAGGGGAAAACACACAGCTGAGAGCACGGCGGCGGGGAGGGCGGAGTGAAAGTGCATGGAAATATCCTCAGGTTTACAGGAAATGTGGCATTTTTGGCTGAGTTAATGAGGAAGCTAAGCTACTGCTATTGTCTGCAGTTAGAAGTCTAATACATCACGCTGTGTTAAAATACATGAGGCCAACCGCGAAGTTGGGCCTTGGCCGGCTAATGCATGCCCTCACCTTGTGTGCGGTGACGGCGAACTGCTCGGCGCTGTTCATCATGTCAGCGGTCCGCTCCTCCGCCCGGCCTAACCGCTCGCCGCGCTCGTTCAGAGCCTGGCTGGCCTTCTGCACGGCGCTCGTCACGCTGTCGGCCGCCGAGTGAAGTATGCTGTTACCTGGAGGGGGAGGGCGGGTTGGAGGGAAGGTGAAACAGAAAGGAGAGGGAAAAAAATGAACAAGGGGAGAGAACAAAGCGAGCATAACGAGAGAGCATTCATCAAAATATACCTCGGGATTGTTGGTAATTAAAAACAAAGTTAAACAGATTGCTTCCACGGGGCCCTACGTGAACGATAATCTGCGAAGCCGCTTCGCAGAAAGGGAAGCTCAAGTGGAGATAAACCTCAGAACTAGAAAGAAGAAACCTGAACAGCATATTTCTAGATTCTCTTTAAGTGGATCTTCCTCCGTTTTGAGCCTCTGGTGTCAACTCCACCATCACTCCACTTCGTAACTATTTTGTAATAAAGGGAGGATGTGTGCCGTGCTGGCAGCCCTGTAAACCCAACAGAGGATGTAAGCTTGAGAACACATCTTCTTCCGATGACTCTGGCAGCCCGGCGGTTGTTTCCTCTGACAAGCCATTAATCCTACAGCACGTCAGGAACGCCGCTGTTGTGCACGACGCTAACAATTGAACCAGGGGCTACAATCTCCTTGTCGCTTTCTCTCTTATTTTTTTTTTTTGGCAATGCACCCGCATTTGTTTTCCAGTGGGGCACAATCCGTCATTTTATGTGGATGCATCCTAGGGCAACGTGCCACTTTTGAGAAAACGACGCCATTGTTTTCACGTTGACGTCTGCGGCTGATGTCAACCGGTTGTTTTGGTTGCTCCAAAAACAGACAAAAGGGACTGTGAGCGTGTGGTGCCAAAGTTTGACAATAGCAACAAACTGAAGGCCTTTTAATGTATTTATTTAGATCAGAGGTTTTCAAGCAGCGGTCAGCTGGCCCCTGGTGGACTGAGGCAAATGGCCCGTGACAATGACTTCAGTCGTTTTGATGCCAGAAGACGTCAAAGCATTTTATTGTTTTGTTTTGTTTGTTTTAGAGTAATTAAATCCATCTAAATAAAGTCTGTAACTCCAGCTGTGAGTGTGGATTTTCCACGCTGGCATACCTGAAGTACAGGGCTCAGGCTGGAGCCAGAAAACGAGACTGTCCCTGTCCACCACACAGATTGATCGAGTGCAACCCACCACACCCAGTAAAGTGGTCCATGGGCAAAAATAAGGCGAAACTCCTGATGGAGATGATTTAGGGTGATAACTTTAGTGATGGACATCCAATGAATAACACATTTCCTTGGTTTATATCCTCAGCTTCCAGCTAAATAACTTTTGAGGAGGAGCTGCAAACACAGCACTGCCAGAAGACACTGACTGGATTGGGAAATGACAGAAAATGGACAATTTCCATCTTCCCTCCCACCAGAAGCTGCGATACAGTGAGTATAGGCAGGTAGGCTGAGTGACGGATAATTGGGACAGCTCTACCACGCCGGCTTTATAACGACAGACGGCACAAGCAGACGGCAGGACTGGCAGCTGGTCTGCTTCACACTTAACTTCATAAAGTCAAAGCGATTTGTGCAGAGGCCTGAGCGCGCACAAAGGACACACAAACACACGGGCCTCTATGGTGACTCTTAGAGAGATACTACAGTGGATGACTGCACGCTGTGCGTGCTTTGGTGCTTCCCAGATCAGATCACGGTGTGTATGACACACAGACCAAAGGCGCCTACACAGAAAGTCAGGATGCACCTCTCTGGACCACAGCGTAGGGGTTCCCAGGAAGTGATGACCTCTCTGAAGCAGTAATACCACTGTATTACTGAGTAACTCGAAACATGTGTCATGAATTTTCATTGCAACTGGAAATTGTGGTATGGGTAAACTCAGTTCCAGCTCAGCTTCTGCCTTAAGAAGAATATGGAGAAACTGTTTTTTTCTTCGAGGCTCTACACTCCCTTCAGGAGGGATGAGACCTTTTCACCTTCAGACAGTTTCCTCTTAATCCTCTCCTCCTGTCAGGGAGCCCGGGGAATAATATCGCCATCATCCTCCTCCACAAACTCCCCCCGCCCTCCTCCACCTTCACTCACACCAGAGAACATCTCCCTTTGTCAGAGCTTGGTGGCAGGCTGCGGCGTGGGCTCCCTCGGTGGGGAACGGAATTACAGAGGAGGCCGGGTGGAGCCGTTCCAGAGAGCTTACGGAGGAGCGGCAGCATCAGGGGCTGAACGGAGCCACGTGTGGGAGTCGATTAGGAGACACTTCACACTTTGAGCTTGGTGTCTCCTCACTTTAAGTGGGAGTGGATCCAGTCATCGATGTTATCAGTTCTTTTGTTAACCTGGAAGTTATTAACACAGTCTCAGTTTGAGGCTGCACCTAAATCCACCACACGCCTACCGCAACAATGCAGAAGGATTTCGGTTCCTATGCCCCATGATATCAACATAATCCAGCTAGATTGTGAGAGAACAATGGACAACGACCAAAAGAAAAGATGTTATTTTTTTGCAGCAAAATATTTTGCACTGAGAGGAGCAAAGCAAACACTGGATCATGAGGAGTCGGCCTCTCCTTTTCCAGCACCATAACAAGTGGATTACACACCAAATAAATTATTACAAACCAAGCCAATTCACATTGAGAGCGAGAGGAGATTATTCATTATTGCCATTGTTGAGTCTATACATGTTCAGGCAGATGATCCTTCAATTCACAACTCCCATAAAAGCACACAGAAAGCATCACGGTCGGTTCTCTGAAAACCCCCAAATAAAATGTGACATTTAATTTTAAAAGAACTTAAAGGAAGGTAAGGAAAGATCTGTGGTGACACCTGACTTTGAGGCTGACATAATTCCTGTTACTTTCTTAGTTTCTGCTGTCATTAGAGGCCTGAAGCTTTGGCATAAAATGTAATTAGATTAGAAATCTCTGTGTAATTTGCAAATGAAAAAGGCCAACCGGTGCTATACATGGTGGGAAGACTTCAACAGTATAGAGAAGGTAGAAGTTATTTCAATCAGAAATTATGTGTATTTCAGACAACGTGGTAAAGTTTTAATCCATCGGGTGTTTTGCTCTACCCGTGTGCGTGACGCTTTCAAGCTGAAAGGACCAAATCTCTCTTTTCTTTCAGTATCCCATGAACAATGCAGGAAATTCAGCCACAAAAGTAAACAAGGAAGTGTGTGAACAATACCACAATGGTGTTGATGGCTATTATGAGAGAAATGAGTAAAACTGTACAAGGAGAAAACGTAAGCATTTAACAAGTGAATATTATAGCAGTCCAGTGGGTAAATCACAGGTCAGAACACGTGAAACACCAATCCTGAAAAACAAACTCAAATATAGAAATATGATGAATACGGTAGTTTCTTGTGGATTTGTTGACATTACAGGTTTTGAGTGATTTCTGACAATATGCCCTAATGAACATTACATGTGCTGCGTGGCCTTTTAAAACTAATTTGTGCACGTTTTGACATTTTCCCCAAACGACGTGCTGGCGTAGGTATCCTGCAGGTCTGTGACAATTTATCTGGGGATAACTTGCAGGTTTGGCCTCTGTGACCCCTCGGTTCAACTCCGCGGAGGAGAGCAAGGAGATTATCCCGCTAGTGACATTTGTCGTGGAGGGGGAGAGAGGTGTGACCTTGTTCGTTCAGTTTCCCCTCAGTTTAGTCACTGTCACGGAGTTAAAAAGAATCCAGCGTGGCACCGAGGACACTAATGTCACAGGCATTGAACATTTTGTCCTAAATGCGGCACAGAGCCTCAGACAAATAGCTGATAGGTATTCATGAACTGTCGACGGTTTGCGGCTTTAATCAGCAGATGAATGTCAGCGTCACATAATGCGTTAAGCTACCTACATCTCCATAATCATCGTTATTATCGGCATTATCACGCTCACTATTCAGGAGCGACTTCGGCGTTCGTCTGCGAATGAAATGGAGTAAAATGGAGAATACTGAGGAAACCATTAAGGGAACAGCACACGATAACGCGGCGCTGCTATTGTGTGTCAAATTATGTTTGCTATTCAATGAGGCTGCACACAGCCTGTTGGAGCACGGGCCGTAATGTAACACAGAGCTCTGATCATCTGTGGGTGTATTCTTCAAATGTCGAGCAGGATGTAATAAATCCGTACGGTGACAACACGTCCCAGGGAAATACTGACCTTGTGCTCGTACACAGGAAAGCAATTCAGACAGTGTAAACAGTTACCACAATATGTCTCCAAAATGGACAGAGAAGGCTCACTTAAGGCCGTGAAACCCAGCGAGGGAGCTCTTCCTTCAGAAGTCGGACATTTTTATTTGTGTAATTACTCTTTTATAACCTCTTCTGAGGCGGATATATTTATGCCCCTGTTGGTTGGCTTGTCTGTTAGCAGGATCACTCCAAAAGTTATTAATTGATTTTCATTAAACTTGGGAGGCAGGCTGAAGATGAAATGGGGAAGAGACTATAATAATGTAGCACAGGTCGGCCTGATGATGGCGCGGTAATAACCACTTTTACACTTTGGTGCCTATCTATTAAACTCTAAGTCGCTGAATAAATTTTGTTTTTCCTATGAGCATCCATCTACCTAGGCCACACCCATTTGTGCCAAAGTACATTTCCCCACATCCCCAGTATTTTTGCTCAAGTTCCAAAGTGACATCTTCATTTTTTGATTTTCTTTCCTGTTAGATTTGGCTGCCAGTTCTGCGTGGGAGTGGCGCACACTTCAAAAACCTCAATGAACCCCGGACTGGTGCCATAACAACAACAACTGTTACATTCTGTTGTCAAATTTGGAATCTGACATGGTTTTGACCGATGCCAATTTCCCTCTAAGAGAGTTACAACCAAACTTCAAATTTTCAGCCACTTCACAGGCAAAATGAAAATCAGGCTTTTGATTTGTCAGCATGGACATCATGGTCCAGGCAATTATCTCCACAGAGATAATTGATCCTTTGAGCACTGTTTGTCTAAAACATCAAATAAAACATTTCAATATAACACAGTCCACTATCACTCGATTACAGAAGGAATTAAACAGTTGTTAGTCAATAACAAACCCCTTTAATAACCCATTTTACATTATTGGCTTCCCTTGACCGCTGAGGTAACTTCTATTTATTATTACTATTAGTAGGATTTTATTTGTGCGTACTCCTTGTAGTTTTGTGTACCGCTTGCTTACCTTGTCTTAGCAGATGAGTGTGATGAGCAACCATTTCTTTCCTCGCTCTTTTCATAAAGACCTTGCAACGGAAAAAGACTGAATCTACACCTTGGTCTTCTGCGATGAAGAAAATATAATCAGATCAGGACAATTTTTCGAATTAGTCCAGAGAAGTTACTGATTTTGTGGTGATTAAAATCACACGTTAAGGCACTCTGTATGTCATGCAAATGCAGAACCGATTATTGTCGTATTAATGATCATCAAACAGATTAAAGTTGGTGTAGTCATGGATACTTTATTTTAGGATGCTGTCATTTGTTTGATAATTGGTTGTTAGTGTAGACTTTTTTGGATTTATTTATGACTGGATGACATTTAACTGTAATAGGAGGGGCATAAGATTCCCATGGCCCATCATGGGACAGATGTTTCTGCACGCAATCACCTTTACATTGTTGCACTTTGTGTAAACTGGACGCGGTGAAGCGTGCATAATACAGAGGGGAGGAAAACTAGAGCCGATAACAAGGCAATTACCAAATTAGCTTGGCAATTCTGCTTTTATTTCCCTGCCAATTACACGCCCCGTCGAGGCCCGAAAACATGCGCCGCTGCAGCTGCCCCTGTCCATTACAGCGCTGCATTTTCGCTTCACTAAGTTCATCACAGGATAAAAGCTGACCTGAAGGGCACTTTTGGTAATATACAGGTATATTCTGGATTTTCAACTGAATTTTATCACTGATTTCTCCAAAATGACCTGTGTGTGAGCGACATCCTGTTCTAACTGCAAAGCCTGAGAAACAAATGGAGCAGGGGAAGCTCAAGCAGAGAATAAAAAGCTCTTTAAAACCGCACTTCACTGATATTGTCGTGATACTTCTTTACATCCGCAAGGAAAATCAAGAAGATAGACAGGGATTCAATCAGTCCATGCTGTGGATCCAGAGCCATTGGAAACATCCAAACTTTGTTTTTGTTTCCCACTCTTTGTGTTTTAGAGAGATCCAGAATGTTTAAGTTCCTGTAGCTGGGGTCGCCCACAGTTATGGTCCCACACCTGAGCAGCGTCATGAGTTTTGTTTTGCACTGGTGTGAGACTTAAACTGGAGTCGACAGAGTTGGCAGCAGACCGGTGTCCTCTCTGCTTTTGCTGCCTCGGTGTGGGTGGTTAACTGTCAACATTTGGGTCTCGGCATTGATAACCGGGCGCATCATCGCATTAATGGCTGGCCGGAGAATGATCTTGATAGCTGGATGAGCTACTTCCTCTCTCACCTAGCAGAAGGTTTTACACACATCGTACTGTTGAATCATCCGTAGGTTTAGTGAAGTGCTTGAAGACAAACAAAACACTGATCTTCTACTGTGGTTGCGATGCAATATGCAACAGATCCCTGCGCTATGATGCCTCGTAGTGTAAATACCCCTGGGTACGCTGCACTCTGTGACGTCAACCCACGCTAGTGAACTTTTGGAGTATGCACCGAGGTTAGTTAAAGGAGCTAAATATGGACGCGTTGCACCGAGTGGGAGGGAAGGTCAGGGTAAAGTCAGAGAACGCTGAAGAAAACAAGCTGCTTCTGCCTCAATGAGAGACACAGGATTCCCACACACAATCTTGTGTCTTGTGTCAACTTGTATAAGAATCCTTCCTGAATGGACGCCATCTACCTATGTAATACCACTTCCACACAGATAACAAGTCACAAAGGACTCTGGGTCCTCAATCCATACCAGGACTCGCTTGCAGATTTGACTTGCAATGCTTCAAGTATGCAAATGTTTTGTTTGTGGTGAAATGTCAGACAATCGATGCCTCTGTGTGCCGACCCTGCAGGAGGCAGTTTGGGAAGTGTTCCTATTAATAATTGTATGAACAATACAATGGTGCTCAAAGGAGGAGGCTGGGAAGGGAGGCGGAGGGGAGCAGATCAATATCTGATTAAGCCGCCGAAGGATGCAGCATTCACCGTCTGCTGGCTCACACTGAAGAAGATTCTCACTCCACTTTCTGGGAAACAAATCCACCGTTTGCTGCCAGAGACTGACGAGGGGTTGAGCTGGTTGCACTTTTGTTCCGTTTGGATTTTCGAGTTAGTCGGACATGATGTTAATGTTCTTTCCGAAGGGACATGTTAACTCTCAGTTGATTGCTTTCTCGCAGCTACACACTTATCAGAGTTGAACCACAAGTAACACGCTGTTACGGTCCAGTGTGAGATTAAATGTTACTTAGAAAACTGAGAACATCCAAAAAATTTAAAGAATATGAAGAATGAGCTCCACACTGTATTAATTCAGAAAACTATGGAAGAGGATTAAGGCCAAGTTTTTTAAAAAAAGGGAGAATTTTCACCTTAATCTCAGAAGTCTGAGAATAATACTGAATTTAAAAAAGTATTAGAACCCAAAAAGTTAGAACTCTAGGGAAAAAAAAGACAAAATTCTGACTTTTCTTAGCATATAAAGGGTCAGAGAACTTTATTTGCAAAATGCTTTTATTTTGAAGTTGTCCTTAATACTCTTCCGTTGAAAAAACATTTGTTAGTATTGGATTACACATTGCAGTGTGCTGTGAACACAGTCTGTCAGATGCTCTGTACTCGGAGTGCATTTTAATACACAGCAGGCTAAGCATAAATAATCAGATTGAGACTGGCTGAAGGCACAGGACAGTGGCGAGTGTGGACCTGCACCACCGCCGCATTCTGGCCAGAATATTTCACAAATGACAGTTAGAGCTGCAGTTAAAATCTCTTACCCCCCAGCAGTTTGGACTGGCAGTTGACGAATTCTGGTTTGCGGGCCGAGCTGTAGCGCTGGCAAGTGTGGTGAAGAATCTGGATGAAGGTGCACTTCTCCCCGGCTGAACCCGCAACCCACTGGTCAAAAGCATTGTCAAACATCAGGTCGAATTCTGGACAGTCCTAGGGGACAGGTTATGAGGAAAGGGAAGGTGAAAACGCTGAGATAGGCACAGCATAACCTGTATTCCCATGAGTAATGCTGGATGACAGAGATTGAGGTGTCATACTCTATTAGGATCGATTCCGTTGACCTGTCGCAGCTGGTCAATTGTCCACTGCGACCTCTTCACGAAGGCAGAGGAGCCTTGGAACTGCTTCACCTTGGTGATGGACACGTGGGAAGGCTTCTTATTTGTCACTGTAGAAACGACACAAAAAGCATAAATATCGGATTAATTACATTGAAAATAATCTCTAATCCATCTTCATTCCTCCTCTCACTTAGGGAACAAAACCATCATTCACGGTGTTCTGTCCCTTCTTTTTAATGGCTATATAAACTACACACGTCAACATCTCCTCTCTCCATCAATTCTAAGTCTCTTTCACCACCACCTCTAGCAACTTTTGTCCATTACACACCTCCTTCCGACATAAAACACCATAAAAACAACAGCAGAGCCGCAACAAAGAGGCACCAATAGGCAGGTCCCAATATGGGATGTGCAATATTAGTCAGTCAAGCAAAAATTGACACGCGGGCAGAAAATTAAAATTAACATTTAAATTTTGAAACCAATAACCACCGCCGCTCCCTATAAGATCTATAAAGACGAGACGTGAGCGGGGATTTGATGGGGCAATATTTACGCTGCCCGATAGGACAAAACACAATGAGTTTTTCCAGCAACAATGAGTAAATCTCTGTGCACACCAGCAGTTTGGAGACAATAAAAACTTGGTTTTATTGTTGCTGTCAAAGCGTAAATTGCTGAGTATTTTCACACAGTGCTGAACACAACTCAATTCCCCTCGTGATGTTTTTCTTTCACTGCACCGCTGACTGCATCCGAGTGCGTAACATTTTTCTCCCAAGCCTGGAGATGTTTTAATTTCCTCTTAGACTGGCGTGGATGTACTGTAACTATCGTGTGTTTTAACAGCGTGGAGTTTTAACAGCAGCTTCATGTTGTACTTCCAGGAGTGTGTGGGTGCTGTCAGTTTTAACGGATGGTCAAATGACAATCATAATTGGTTGGACCATAACAACCAACTTAGCTAACTTTTGCTGCACCAGAATCGCCTAAATTAACCGGTTTCACTTTCATAGGGAGTTGCAAATTGCTGTTCAGATAGACAACAGAGTATAGCGGGATCTAATGTAAAGAGGAGAGGCTCCAGACTAGGGCCCGACTGATATACACATTTGCCGATATAGTTGCGATATCAGTATTGGCGTACAGTGCACCAATATGCGCTTAGATTACAGGTTCATCTTTGTGCAAATCCTCTACGGCCTGGGCATCAATAAATTTACCAAAATGAAGAATGGCTGCTCCTTTACATATAAATGAGTGCCTATGTGAGCCCTCCGTTCATTAACAAATATGCATTTTTTTTCATTATCAAGGCTAATTGCAGGAGGTATTTGTGCGCCGGAGCATAATTACCAGGAAAACATCAGGATCTGTGATTGTTTCAATGTGATTACAGAAAATTTGATCAACTGACTGTGAGATGTGTGCATTATTGTGTGCAGTGCTGGTGGGTTGCTTCAGTAATACAGTACATAAATCACTGTCATCATATTGGATTATAATTTACCCCACGGATTGATGCTTTAACTTCACTTTTCCATTCCGTTCCCATTGATAAAATCCCTGCGTTTACAGATCAGGAGTCAGGGCTCTGTCATGTTTCAGGGAACTCGGATGCGTGTGGCTGAACACTGACACTCTTTATCCTCCCCTTCTGTTTTTACAGACCCATCATTGGACCTCTGCTTCCTTTATCTCACGCGTGTCATTTCAAGGACAAGGGAAGCTCTTGGGTCACTTTCTCCTTCTCTCATCTCTCCAAAAACACTGTTATCCTGCTCTTTTGTTCTGTTCCATTACGGCCTTTGTCCGGGTTTGCTTTGTGAAAGGATGGCGACCGCAACGTAACCCCTTTCTGAAAACAGACACGGCTGCATGTTGCATCAGGTGAAGGGATGTTTGGCTGTTTGGATATGCTTTATCCATCCATTTGGACAGCTGCAGTTAATATTGGAGGTGCTGGCCTGTGGGCATAAAGTGGAACAGACAGAAGGAGGCGGACAGATAAAACACAGACAGATTTCTCTCTATCTCTCTCCTCTTTTCTTGGTGAATTTACTGTTATTCAACCACAACACAGCCACAGACATGACAGATAGAGCGACAAGATCTGTCTTGGGTCACACGGCGGGCTAATAGAAGCTCTAGAAAGCAGAAAATTTCATAGAGAGGATGACAGCTGGATGTAATGAACCAGTTTGCTGAAGGGCAGAGGTCTGGAAAGAGAGGTCATCCAATTCCAAGCAAGAATCACTTCTATCCGCAAGCTTCAACAATGGCACGGAACGGCGTTTAATCCAACGTGGCTATGTTTCTGCAGACTGATTAACCGGAAAAGACGTTTTATTGCTATCATTTAATCAGCAGAGGACTGATTGGTGAGACATAAAAGACTGAAGCGTATGAATTCTATTAGAAAGGTGCGAGACGGCAGGAAGATCACGACTTTGTCTGCCGAGGTGACGACCGCTGTCGCAGTTGCTCTCTGCGGCTTGTCCTCCATCTTCTCCCTCCTGTGAGGAAGACGATTGTGTCGAGTTGCAAGCTGCGATGACGATAATCCAATTTTTCTTATGTAAAATGCACTGAAATGACTCGGATGAGGGGGGAACCATTCACAACACAGGAACAGGAACCCCGGGATGCAAATCCACTGTATAATCCAGTTATGTCAGCAATCAAACGACAGCACACACCCGGCCTGTGGAGCGTCATGTATAAAGTAACATTAAAAGAGTCATTAGTATGAATGAGTGCGGCCCGCGGGAGTTGAGCAGCTTTGACTTGACACGTCATCTCATTAGCATGTTCGCCGGCATATCACAGGCTTTGCGGTGAGCCCGATTTGAAAACAATCACACCACTCCAGGATTAGAAACCAGTTGCGTAACGCTGGCGTGAAGCGGGAGGAACGCTGCCTAAAGGATCCGCTGGAGGAAAAGGCAGTGCGCACTCCTATTGTTGGGCTTTTTTTCTTTTCTTTTGGACGGAGATATGACTTTCAAATGACATTACACTGAGACCACAACACCGAAACGCATCAGTGAACAAGTCAGAGAGGGCCACGGTCCGGAGCCTGTCAGCTAAATTATACCCACAGTCAACAACGGAGGTCTTAATTAAATTGCCAGACACCTGTGAGCCTCTCAAACCAATTTCATATTCTACAGTGGAGTCCCTCGCCGTCTGAGTGGCTGCTTCGCTTATTAAACAGATGCTGGGACTTCCATTGATATAAAACGTCCATTTCTGATACTGGCAGCAACACCTGTCGCTCACTCATATATATTCATACTATTTGTTTACATCACACGGCATCAATCCAGCTTGACTGCTAATTTTACACACATTTGAATGTGTAAATATTATTCAGGAGGCTTGAAATGATGTTCACAGTCTATAGGAAACAGATCTATAAACACGTGCACACTCAGGTGATCTCCATATTTACATCTTTTTGGATGTTAAGTTTCACTATTAAGCGTTTATTTAATTGTTCACTTCATAAATTCTGATATTGAATTAATTTGGTAAGAAATTGGATTAAACTGTTTTGTTTTGTTCATGCTCTGACGGAAAACTGAACCCAAGTTTTAAGCTGATTAACAACTTAAAACAGTCCACAGCACAAAACCCTGATACAGCACACACACAAGAGGAAAAACAGAGGAGGAAACAATGTCCACTGTGAATATCAGGCTTTGAACAAAATAAGACAAAGGCATAATAAATAACTGTTATTTAGGTTTAGGTATTTATATTACATTATTTTATATGTCATTTTATATATGTGCATCATCATCAAAAAGTCCAAAATGTTCCTCACCTGTTCAAAACTTTACAAAGCCAATTAATTAAGATTAGCATGAGTGAAACCACTGTAACATGGTCGCTGAGATGTTTCACTGCATTCACTTTACCCACAGTGCTTCACTTCAGAACTCCTCAGGACAATGACTAAGCGTTTCAGCATGGCTTTAGTTGGTTCTGTTTAGCCTAGCACACAGGCTAAAATCATGCTAGCGTGCTAAAGAAGCTTTGCTGCTGCTTACCAAGCTGTCTGCAATCATGGGCCACTGGTGCGTCACTAAAAGGGTGCCCACCGGAAACGTGGGGCATTTTCTGGTGTTCCACTGGGTAATTGGAAGATACTAACAGGGAAATGTCACAGGGGGTTTGCAGTATTTGTCAAAACTAATTCAAGTGGTTTAGCAGTCCTAGTTTCATAACAATTATAACTAATTAACAGCTAGTAGTTATAAAATATTATAATATACGGTTTTGATGATTTGTTTAAAAGTTATGCGCCCCTCTTTGTGGAAAATGTAGTGAGTTTGTTAAAACCTAAACATAAAAATTAATTTTGATATATAGTTTTTGTACAACTACACCGCCCCCCCCTCTCGCGACTTCTTGGACGAACCCTGTATTTCGGACGACCCTCTTTGGGTCCATCACAATGAGAGCGAGCGCTACAAACAAATATAGACACGAGTACAGAAACCCAGAGCCACTGAGGAGCTGCCAAAGCCATTGTTTCCATGTGGGCTGAGTGTCAGGGGAAGGCCAGGCTGGGGTTCCTGTCCTTTATCATGTTCCGACGGTGACATGTGCTCATGTCCTCCAGCGGGTCAGCGCTTTATTGTGCTTGGCTGAAGCCCGAGTGCTGAGTCCTGAAGGGAATCTTACACTGTACCGCAGGATCGAGCCCCTCTCGCAGAAATATTATCATAGTTACGACTGTTAAAACAGAAATGTGAGCGCTAAGAGGGCCGCCCGGCAGAGGCAGTGATGACATGAGTGATGACGTGTGCAGGTTGTCCCAATATTGCACAGAGTACTATGGAAACAAATACACTCTAGTACAACCAAACACTAACAATGTTATAGCGTGCGGTTTCACTATGGAATGTGTGTATAGTGAAGCCTGCCAATGAAACAATGAATATACACATGGACCACCTACAGGACCAGAACATTTCTAACTTTCTCCATCCTACATCCCCATACTACTTAACACTCGCTGTCAACACATCAACAATTTCCATCCAAAAGCAATAAATGAAAGAGGAGACACAATGTCCTGGAAATGACACGTGGTTCAAAAATTCAGCCATCATGAATCAGTTAAGTAGAGGAATATAGACACGTGTGTGTTCACAGGCTGTACTGTGGCCTCGTTTTCTTACACACAATAAAGTGTCTATCTATCTAATTCTTCTATAACAAGAATTAAATTTTATAAGTGAATATGGAACTTTGGAATCATTCACGTTCATTCATTCATTCACTGGGAAACAGCCATATTTGGCTCCTTGGTGGAGGTATTCCAGTTTTACAAGTCTTGATCATATGAGTTCCTCTGATGTATTTAAGGATACATTGTGTTCGTCAAGCTTAGAAGGTTCAAGTACGCCTGACTTCTCTGTATTCTGCTTCAGAGCAGCATTTCAAAGCCTCCGTCTCAGCCAGGTGGGCAGACTCTCTCTCGACATGCCAGGCCTCTGGCAGTCGTTTTGCTCTGTTCTCTGGTGTTACACAGTTGCCATGGCAAACAAATTTGCATGGCACTTGAGAAGCAGGGCCCAGCACCTGGCAGGTTCATACAGGGACAGCAAACGAAGCCGGTACACACACACACACACAGGTTTGTCTGTAAGTTATACATACCACAAAAAATCATTTATTTGGATATCAAGGCCGAAGAAAACCAAGAGGAATAATGGAGCTGAGGTTTGAGATGAAATAAAAAAGCTCTGGATGGATTTATGACATGAATGGACAAAGTGAAGTGATGAGGCTACAGCTATTCTAATGTAGAGTGAGGAAAATCACTATTATAACATTACCACAAGGAACCAGGAACAGTATAGAAGATACTTGGTTGAATTTCAATGAAATATCTATATAATAACCCGATATAATAACACCAGGGTTCAGATGGGCCACGTAGCGTCAGAAGAGAGCAATGGTTCTAAATCACAACCCCCAACCTCAGGATTAATGATTTACCCTCAAAAAAGCATTCTCGATGTCCAGGATGTTATCTCTCTATGTAAACACCCCAACTGTTTGCCTTACAGGTTGAACTTTGCTACTTGTTCGTCGGAGCTTTGGTCTGAGGGCATGTCGAACACTTCGCTCCCCGTGGGTCTATGATTACAGGTCTATTTTAAAGCCCCACACACACAGACACACACTCTGCTGGAGCTGGAACACACTGTTATCTTCAGAGACAGAGAGAGAGAGAGAGACTGTCACTGGAATGAACCACAGCACTGGCTAGACGTGCAATAACACCCCAGAACAAAGCCCTCTACAGTCTATTCATGGGGTGGAAAACACAGGGCCCGCTGTGTACCAGGCCACCTCAGGCATGGTGCTGCCCGAGCAGAAGCAAGGCACCAATGGTAAAAGCCAGTGTATAATGTATACCATAATAAGCATAGAACAGAAAGGAGCAGATTCAATTCATAAGAGACAGACAGAGAGAGACCATTAGAATAGCACAACATAGTAACGGTTGTCCTGCGTACAACAACGAGGCCTCTATTCAAGACACTGACAATGAAGTTACATTACATTACATAGTTACTGTCCGCGTGTGTGTGAAGGACTCAGAGACCTACAGGATATTTTGCCTTGTGTCGTTATAAAGTGTGTAAACTTTGCTTTAAGGCACAAATTTAGAGACTAATGTTCCCTGGAGAACAACATCAATTACGCAGCAGTGTGTGTGTGTGTGTGTGTGTGTGTGTGAGAATACTCATGGGGTAACGCTAATGGCTGCTACAACACAGGGACTAAAGGATTTATTGTTATATATGTAACAAAGTTGGAATCCCAAAGTCATTTTTCACATTACACACACACACACACACACACACACAGAGAGAAAAAAAAAGTTTAAGTTTGCATTTCAATTAAGCTAATTATGACTTCGGTTCCTGATGGATGAGGCTTCCTCTGATCTCGACTCATTTACACCACAACGAGCCTCCTGGAGGTTTGACGAGTGATGTGCCAACATTGTCATCTCTGTTCTCCTGTCCCCATTTAGATCATCATCATCATCCTCAGCTCTTCCCTGGTGAATAGCAGTATTACTTGGTATATGACTGAACTGCAGTGTGGTAAGGGTGTGTGTTTTGTGTCCAGAACAAGACTGCAGGGGCCTTTATTGGATTCTGAAGTGGTGACGAGATGCTCTGTGATGGAGTGCGAAGAATATGCTACTGTTCAGCTAAATGTGCCGTTCCACTTGATGTGTGCGTGGCACAGAGCGTGGCCTGAAGAGCCGGGTAATAAACTGACTTTAAGAGCGACGTGTTACAGAGTAAGGAGTGCAGTTAAGGCCTCAAGAGCTGTCAACACAAAACGGCTTAAAACTGGCAGGGAGAAACAAGTTAGAAAGTTTGTCCATTCAAATGAAAACAAATATGAAGTAATACATGGAGAGAAACATCATTATCAAACAAACATGAGCGTTCTGGCCTTACTTCCTGCTCCTGTGCACATCCAAGGAGGGAACAAAGCCCCCACTGAGGCCCCGATTCCACAATATGGACCCCGTGCTCGTCAATCAACCGGTCCTCCACAGACCACTTAATAACAAAGCCATTCAGGCTAGACCCCAGCCCACATAGTAAACATTCCTCAAGAGCCAGAGCCCACAGAGACACGAGGAAATATTTAATTACACTGGAACACACACACACACGAGGCCTCTCTCCCGCTGTGATGCTATGGGCTGTGTTTAATACACATCAGCGTATTGTGACTCAGATTACGCTTCGGGGGCCTCTCCAGCCGGTTCCACAAATCTAAAAGTGTCACGCAAGTCTTTCAAGATAGGTAGCATATGTAACAAAACTAGGTTACGCTCACGTCCATACACTCATCTCGACCATCTCAGCTCCCAGCTGTGTGCGGATGGAGATAAAAACGTACACAAACGGCCGCGACACGTGTTAATACACAAATGACCTCATAACAACCAAATCTGGTTATCATCATAGTATGCGCTGGCGTCTCGAACAGCCAAGACCGGGCGCATTCCTCAACACTTACAGCTGATAGATGATCTAAACTGATGGGCCTGGAACAGGAAAGCTCCAACCCAAAACAACCTCCGTGTCAGACCTGGGTCACACCCCATCTCGGGGTCCTGTTTGGGGCTTCTGTCATAAATTCTTCGTGAGCTGCGCGACATTCTGACATGGTGTCAATCAAGCAGGGGAGACGCTGCCTGTCCGGAGACGCGCGTCTCATCAATCACTTGGAGATTAAAGATTATCCGTTAGATCTTGCCTACATTGAAGGATAATGGGAACTCTAGGAAGTTAAACTTGCTCCAATCGCGCCCAAATCCGTGCGTCGGGCTTTTTTTAATGTTATTCATGGTTTCTGGTGCTTTTCAACTCCTGGAATGAAAGGGTTGGAAGTTTTCATCGCTGTGGTAAATCGTACCTTAATCCACCCCTCCCCACCTCAGAAAAGTGAACTGAAGTTTAGATTCAACGCGTTCGAAGTCGGGCCTGTTTCCAAAACTCATTTCCTGGCCCATCTGTTCTCTTTTAGACGAGGTTTACTGGAGGACTGTCTGTACGTAACGTCGAAGGGGAGAGGAAGAGATGAATATTGCACAACTCTTCATCCGGGAAAACTGTAAACAGCGCTCAGACAGATTACCAAGGACGCTGCCGACGCTTGGTTCGTGACAGGTAAATTCAGAGGATTATTTTGAAACAATTTTTATGTGTGAATGCACCATGTAATATTTTGCTTAGAAGACATTCACTCTTTGAGCTTCAAGACAGTCGCTTTGCGTGGGATTTAAGGCCAGTAAAGCATCGGCTGCTGTTGCAGTTTCTTTTGTCACGGACGGGTGATGAATTCTATTTGCTACCGAAAAGCAGACTTGCATCCTATGGTGGTGTGTGTTCAGCTGTGTGTTCACGTTTGTGTGTTAATATGGGGCACAGAATGAATGAGGGCCGCTAACAATTCCCATCACGTACCCGGGCAGGATTAAAACCCCACCTGAAATGCTTTCTCTGGATTATAAAGGTCGATGGTTCGTGTGGAGTAAATAGAATTTATGGACGGTAGAAAATCGAACTCATTGTGGGATTGTTGGGTTCTGTTCGACCTCGCACCGGACAGACCGCTGCAACGGGATTAACATCGAGGAAACGTCAAACTTTGACGTCTTCCAGTACGACTTCAATGCATCATTTGTGGTAAAAGTGAATAAAAACCTGAATATATACAGACAAAGGGGCAAAACTATTTCTCAGCCTTTGACACAAACACACAGACATTTGGGTTTTATGATAGATGTGGCTTGTCATCCGAGAGCGAACAGCATCCATCAGTCTCCCTCTTCCATCAACTCCACTCAGCTAGAGTCCCCTCCAAAAGTCAAGGCACGGTATAATGAAGGTCACGCTGATAACAACGGCAGTCAGATATGACATCTAGGAAAACCTCCGCTCCTTAAGGGACGACAACGCTGCCCAGGAGTTATTAAAAAAGCATTTTAATTCCGGCAAATTGGATTATTTCCCCTTACACCGGCAGTACAGCTAAAAAATGATGGCTGTAATAGGTACTCTGTGTGTGTGTGTGTGG
>OMNV01008523.1:0-13100 GCA_900303265.1 Brotula barbata
CTTTCTGTCCAAGTGAAGAGCCGTGTGTTTTCAGAGAGCTGTAGCCAGCGCTGCAGTGGGCCTATTAACTTTACCGTATCCACCGCGTGAGAAGGGTAAAACCTGTGAAAGCGCATCGAGCATGCAGGGATTCGAGCTGTAATGGCTCCCCGTTTAGGACGTGGCTTTGATTGACAATGGAGAAAAAAAAAAAAAAACAGAAAAGTCCGGAGATTTACAGTTGCACGGTTTGTCTCTATGCTGCAGCGGACATCTGGTTTAACCGATGTTTATGCGGAATTGCAGCGCAGTGAGGAACAGGAGAACACAGTCAAGAGAGAGAAATAAAAGTTATGCCTTGGTTTCATCATGTCCGCCTTGCTTGTTAACTACAGCAGAGATTTCACTGTGGTAACAGCACTTTTTCTTAATGCTAACTGACAGAAACGCCATTCCTGAGGAGCTACACAAGAAGTAGATTAGCAATCCTGAAAAAGTGCTGTGAAAGATTAAACCATAGAACAACAAATAGCAGCCACTAAACAGCAGGGCTACAGCCTCCATTTCATTCAACAAATTCTCCCTACGGTTTTTTTTCCTCCCACTGTCAGATTGAAGAGTCTGGATTGTCGCTCGCCTGCCAAGAAACAATGGGAGAACGAGGGAAAGAGAAAAGGAGGAGAGAAGGGAAGGCATGACGAGAGAAAGACAGGAAGGAAGGGAGGAAGGAAGAGAGAAAGGCAGGAAGGAAGGAATGAGAGGAAAAACAAAGAGAGAAGGAAGACAGAGAGAGAAAGAAAGGAAGAAAGCTAAAAATGGAGAAAGAAAGAAAGAATCAAAAAAAGAGAAATGTCTTTCTTTGATTCCTTCTTTCTCTCTGAAGCAAAATATTTACATTTCATGGCAATTTGAATATTTCCAAATTGAAGGATGATGTAATTCATTTATACTTTGCGTTTCTTATTATTTAAGTTGATATTTGATCCAACGGTAAACATCATAATCAGATAATGCCGAAACTCGACTTCAAAAATGTCAACACGTTTCCTTTCCAACACAGCTTCAGCGTCCTGGGAATGTGTGGTCACTAATTCTGTGATCAGGAGCGTTTCCAGGCAACAATCGTGGCGCAGCGTTTAGCTCGGTGTGAATTTTAGCGGTTAAACACGCCTCGGGGACGACCACTTGACCCCAGGAACTCTTATTCGCACACAGAAAACATCTCTTCCTCTTCTCCTTTAGCGCAAATCTAATCGAGACGATGAAGGTGACCAGGTCAACAGATTGGTCGCCACACACGAGGGGAGGCTGCCAACTGGTCCAAAGGGACAGATGGCTATGTGTGTGTGTGAGTGTGTGTATCTCTGAGCATATGCATATGAGTAAGACGTGTATGAGTGTGAGGGGAAAGAGTGTGTATTTCATGGATGTATTAATGTGGATATGTTCCTCATTCACTTCCAACAGTGGGTACCCATAATGCATTGCAATTTTGTCTTCGGTTGGCTGAGCACTCCGACTCTTTGCACACATAATTGGTAACAATATAACACTGCACGTCCGCACAGCTCTCGGTGGCTTTAAACATTTTATTGAACCTTTTAGTCATTATGAAAGTGTGGGAAATTTATTTCTACCTGATCCCAGTTTAAACAGAATTGTTTTGGTAACTCTCAACAAATGAAAATTCCAAAAATAAGATTGTGCGTGTGTGTGTGTGAGTATATATTAGAACTCTATTTCTGCCTGGTGGCACAAGTTAATAAGCTCGGACTCTGTAAGTGTGTGTGTGTGTGTGTGTGTGTGTGTGTGTCTGTGTGTCTGTGTGTATGCATATGTGTGGGTGTCTGCGTGTGTGTGTGTACTGTGGGACTGTGAGTGAGACACATGAGATGGCCTCAGGGGAGAAACCACATGACTGTCCAATAGCAGGTCTGCACACTCTCCAGCCATCCATTGTGATGCTGTGTTTCATAAACACAACACACCCACACATATACACACACACACACACACACACACTCCGAAATGTGTAACTCGACATAAAACACATCTGTACACAGGAAAACATCATGAGTTTGTCATCTCTACATGTTTACACTGACCCAATTCTCCAAACTTGGCAGAGTGGCCCAGGACTGACACCCCTTCAGGGGACCCACCATAGCCTCAGCTTAACCCCCTATTACCTCCACGTCCCCCCTACAGGGCCACAGGCGTCTACCAGTCGTGGCCCAGCCTTGTGTAATCTGTCAGGAGGCCCAGAGATGTCTCAGTTATCAATAGGCGAGGCCTATTGTTTCAGGGGGCTTCCTCTTTCCTGTACAGGACAGTCCGACTAGCTAGGGGATGGGGGCGGGGGGCACCTCGGGGCCATTAACCCGCCTGGGGCCACATGGATCATGAAAGGTATATAGAGTTGAATGAAAGAGACGGACTTTCCCCGCCTGTTAGCGCATACTTTGACAGCACCAGGGGTGTTTTTCCACTTCAGCGCTAAAAGCTCCGTGATGGTTTTATCTGTCCTATCAGAGATGGATTCATTTCTTCATTTGTTTACTTTTGCGAAGTAGAAGCTGCGATTGGTTACAGTTAACACGGCGGAAACAAGGTGATTGCATGGCCCCATTGTGCGTTAGTGTCATTTGGATACAGTTTCATCTTCGAAAGTTATGAAACTACTATATGTTTTTAGTCAATTAAAGCATGTTTGACCCTGAAAGGATGTCAAGTCTGAAGTTATTTGTAACTTATCGTGAATGAAGATTATGGTTATAGAAATTTGGCAAGAGGGGAAAATGTCATGTAACTGTTATGTGGGTAATACCTCACATATCCTGCCAAATTCACATGTAGTGCGGGAAAGTTTGGAAAGACTGTTGAGAAATATTAATCCAAACTGTGTGTGGAAGACTGTTGTTGCTTTGCCAGCTCTACAAAAATGGATTGTGGGTTCAACTCGCTGACTCCCAAAAAAAAAAAAAAAAAAAAAAAAGCTGATCATTGAAATTGATATTTATATGTTTTCTTTTTTGCTCCTGGCACTGGCTTGGGTTGAGAAGATTACTGGGCAAGAGACGGGTGTTTGCTCAAGTGGAGCCAATTACTCCAAATAAATTGGGTCTTCCTCCCCGTTCCCCCCTTTGTTCTTCCTCATCTCTCTGGTATAGGTTGTCATTTGGAAATCAGGTCAGATCCATAGCGAGCACCTCCTTCCAAATAAACATGCTAGTAATGGCTGTTTACCTAGAGTACAAGAGCCATTATGCGCCAGAAAGTTAAACATCTCTGACAGGCAAAATGGCTGCAGACAAATCACTGTTGCCC
Source organism: Brotula barbata (assembly GCA_900303265.1). Taxonomy (NCBI): domain Eukaryota; kingdom Metazoa; phylum Chordata; class Actinopteri; order Ophidiiformes; family Ophidiidae; genus Brotula; species Brotula barbata. Next base: position 3,307 of record OMNV01008523.1, read on the forward strand.
TTTCATGAGGGATTGATTGGAAAAATACTGATGTTTCCTTAACTGTTACCAGCAGCAATATCCATTTGCCGACTGCTTTTCACAAGACATACCAGCTGGATGGCGTAAGGATTCAAATCAAAAACCTTTTGTTTGTCTACAATTACACTACGGAGCGAGTAGATGACCTCGGCTGAGATGGATTTCATCAGAGCGGTTGCCGGGGCACCACGGGCCTCCCGATCGGAAAATACCTCTGCACTTCAGGAAAACATCACAGCGCCGCTTTTCAATCACGTGAAAGCACCTGGATAGTGTCGTTTGGAATATGGAAGTTGTGGGAATTCAAAGTGCATTTATAAAGTACAGCGAGGCCAACTGTAACGGACTTAAGGTCAATCCGTGAAGTCATTATGTGATTGAAAATGAAGTCAGAAAATAATTTAAAGTGAAATTCATTGTTCTGTGACATGGCGTTTCAACGGGAATGAAATGGTACGCTACAAAGAACAATGCATCTGTGGTGCATATGTGGAGACTGGACTGCATTAAATCACAGTCATCGTCATAAACATTTTATTTCAAGATATAAGCTGTATAATAGTACAATATTAAAATAATACAATAGAATGAAAATAAAATATATAAATTTGGCACACTGGAGGCAATTACTAACAGTGTTAATGCAAACTGTCCCAGGGTATTTAAAGGACACGGGATAAATTTATAGGGCTTTTTCACATCAGGGACCCATTAATAATTTTGCATCCCACTTATAAAAATGTAGTAACGCAATTTTTTTTTCATACTTTTAAATTTGTCTTTATTATAGATGGGTTGGTATGCAGATTTCCCCCCTGATGTATTTGCTATCACTGGAAACTCACTCAATCACTGGCATTGCTATTGAAATGTTATAAAGATGGACCCGTTGTCGGTTACCTCAGAGTTTAAATGGTTAAGCAACATCTGTGTAAATTGATTAATCTGAGTAAAAACTGCTTTTATTTTACAATACACGATTTACTCAAGGATGCTTGTAAATAAGCCACCCTGCATGCATTTCCTCTCCTAGTGAACTGTCCCTCATACTCTGAATCAGCATTAGAATGGGATGCTACTGCTGTATGTCTTGCTGACATTTTTGCAGTATAGACAGAAATCATGGTACTGTGTGTATGTAAACTACTGAAAACTTGGTTTGCACAAGTCCCAGGAGACTTTAACAAAGGAGTTGGACTTTATAAAAGCTACTGCTACACAGCAACAAGAACAACAAGAACAACAACAGAGTGTGAAGCTGGTTAGAGTTACACTCGCAGTCATACTCTTCGAAGCAGAAGCCCACAGCGCTCCTCGCTCTGGGTCATATTTTGGAGCTCTGAAAGAATGCACGATGGCCTGAGACACGTTGTTATAATTGGCTCACAGGGAACAGTCTGCTGCTCCCAAGATGTGAGGCTTACTTCAAATGGGCGTTGCCCGAGCTTTTGATTTGACACATCATCACTGCTCGGATCTTAGACACGAGAGGACAGTTGTACGGTGCACAGCTATAATCCTTGGCTCTCCACCCGACAGGAATTTCTATCTCATGGATTTCCAAACGAACGGTTGGCAGGAAAAAGTAGCGAGCATCCGGTGGAAACAACACGGCACAGCCCTGCCCGTGTCCGTGTGTGGGTCTGTTAGCATCGTGTTTTCCTGTAGGCTACGCATGTGCATGTATCCGTGTAATATCTTTGCGTGCATCAAAGCGTGCGCTCACTCTCTCCCTTCAGCTGTCCGAATGCCAGATAGCATTCAACACCTGGATCAGCAGGTCTGCCCGTCGTCTTCAGCTACTCTTACACACTCTGCTGATTTCCATCCTCTTGCAAGAGGGAACGGTGGTACAGCTGCTAACTTTCCCAAGACTTCACGTACAGTCTCACATAATGTAGTTCTGGGCTACTGTAACTGAGACACAGCCATGTTTCACCACGTCAAACAATCCACTGATTCTCTGCTTCACAGTCTGGAGTTGCGTTATATCCGCCCTGTATTGTTTTACTTTGCTTTTCATGTTGTATAATGTATAGTGACAGCGTGGACTTTATTCTTGAGGATTAGATATCCCCACATACGTTGTTGACAGATGCTCAATGTCCTGTAGTCAGTGGGTCAGTAGTAACGCAACACCCTCAGGGCTGGCTTTGTTAATTGTGCCAGTAATCTGTTTAAAATTCCTTGCAGGGAACATGGGGGAATTACCATCATGGTATTTATATTCCTCTCCACATGTCTTTGTTCAATAATGTATCCCTGATGTTGGCATTACAATAAACTCTGCTGCACCACATACTACATTTCAAGTGTCGCCACATTATCCAGCAAGGTGTGCCTTTTCAGTCCAGCCCGCTGCTCCCCCACTTGGTCAGCCGGGCCGTATATAATCATAACATCGTCCTATTTTTACTTTTTCATAGCAAGTTTGGTTCAGTTCAACCTAAACCCAGAATCGTGATGGACAATCACCAGGACCCCCGTGATCCCCTACAGCAACCTCCCAGGTGGCCTGTTACAATGTTTTATTCAAACATGCAGTTCTGTTGGCAGCCAATCAAAAGGCAGCTTTCCGCCCACGTAGCCTTTTGGTCCTTTTTCAGTGGTCTCCTGCACTGACTCCGACCACAGTGTTAACGGCTGCCTTGAAAAAGGAGACATATGCAAAACAATCTGTCCCTTGGTAGAAACTGGCAAACCCCGGGTGGGTCGGCATTGCCCAGGTCTTATGTCACTGTGCCATGCTTCCTGAATGCTGTGTGGTAAGTTCATCATGCATGCCAGGTGCCATGGCGGAGCGACACCGAATATTCCCTCAGAGGGCCCGATTAGAGGGTATGTAGGGTAAGGGAACACTGGTAATGTGGGGTTTGAAGAAACAACTGTCTGAGCATCACACTTGGTCTCACAAGATGGACTATAACCAAGAGCGCTAATAAATTAGGAAAGATGTATGAATGAATGTAGTCAGCATACTGCATCTGAACCCACCCCGGAGAACCTGAGTGCTGTGATCTGGATTTCACACCAAATGAGCAAGGCAGCAGCCTTCAGCAATGTTGCAGTACTTACAGCAAAGAAAAGCCGGAGCAAGAATTGCAGCTTACAGATAAAGGATTTCATTAAAGGCAATGCGGCATATCTGCGCTGTCGGGATACTCCGACTAAACCATGATGCACATCAATTATTCTCTCTAAACAAGGTGCTTTATGTTATTTCTTTCAAAATCTCCTTCAAAGAATGCAGAGCTGGTTTGAAGTGAATGATGTGGCAGTCTGTGGACGTGCGTGGATGTGTGTGCGCAAACTCGTGGTGAAGCTTAAATCAACAACTTTTTTAAAGAAATGATGGAATAGAGGCCCATCATACCTGTTCATTAGAGAGCATAAGGTCTCCGCTGGAACACTACATCAAGCAAACCTCTAAAAATAGACTTTTTTCCCATCCTGCAGGCCTTTGAGGATCAGAGTTTGAGCAAGGCAGCTGAACGGAGCCGAAGTAAAGCCTCAGTCCGTGGACAGATGTTCCTGAGAACAGGTGGCTGGGGTTGTCCTCTGGATTTGCATGGCTGTGACAGACACCACAGACCTCACAGACTTCAAAGGGCAGGAACACGACTGCTAATGATCTGTGGAGAGAAGAAAGAGCAGCGGTTCACGAGAAGCTAGCTTTAGAGGCGCCAGACAAGGACATCCTACACAAAGTCCAGGGAAAACTTTTCTGCTACCGAATCTTTCCTATGATGAGGTAATGCTTTCTGCTACTGTTCGAGACACTGAAGGTCATACCACAAACTGTTGTTGGCTTTGAACATGAAAAACAATCGGTTGACTTTACAGTAGGTACTAAGATAGCAAATGCTAAGTAGTGTGAGTTGTTGAAAAGGGGTAAAATAAAAGGAGTGGCAAGACTGACAATGAGGCTTTGTGCCGCTTTAATGCCAAATGTAGTTTTAAGTAGGTTATTATGATTCAAATAGGAAAAAATAACGTCCCTGTTTTCAGAATAACCCTGGGGAAAACACTGGCTAATTAAAGCTAAATAAATGCGTGAAACATAAATCACATAAATCTGCCTCACCCCCCCACCCCCCACCATAAAAAAACCTCACCAGAGCCAGATCATATTTGAAACCATGTACAAACTCTTTCAAATCTGACTTGATGAGATTTCTGCAATTAAGTCGTACAGACAAGTCAAGTATCTCTGACTACCTCCTTCCAGTCATCTGTCATATTTCCAGCTTTGATCTCCTCTAACCCCCATTCATTAGGAAAATACAACACACAGCCACTTAAATTGCAGTGAAGCCCTTAACATCTAATAAATAATGCATTCGCCCCAGGATCAAAACACTGCATGAGCACTGAGGCAAAGGTTGGACATGTTAAATGTACGCTGACCGAAATGGGAACCATAGTAGTACACGAGTGAAAGAGTCATTTCAAATGTTTCCCATTATGTTTCCAACCTTCAGTCCTTACACAAAAATTGCCAAACTTCCTCACAGTAGTACTAGTTGTAGTAGTAGTTGGTGTAGTAGCAGTACTTAGGGTCTTCACTATCCTTTAGTGGGCTATAATTTGTGTAAAGGGGATATATTGTGCAGATTTATGGATTTAAAATTTTTGTTTGAGGTCTACTTGGACGCCGTCTGGAAAACGTGCACTGTTCCAACTGTGGTCAAAAGTTTGCTAGTTATGTAGTCCCTTTATGTGTTACCAGGTGTGTGGAATAGTCATACCAAGACTATAACAAACTTTTCAGGATTGTTGGATTTGTCTTGCAGAGTGCGTTTCTATAGGTGTCAACTTCAAGTTTTCCATCTTTGAAACATTGTTCAACGCATACTCCCTGCTGTGTTAAACTACAAAATCGAAGGAAAACAACCGAAAAGATAATAGGTTCATATTTTGTAAGCCTATCTAGATATAATAATACCAATGAATGATGGGAGAAATATTGATTGGTTACCACTCCTGCTGTCTGTGCAAGTATATTGCTGCCAAGTATGAGTACACCTCCAAAAAAAGTTGCTTTTTGGGACAGTGTTAGTTTTTAAACCATGGCAAAAAGGAGTAGTTTTATTGTATTTTATTTATTTATTTATTGTATTATTTTCTTGTAGTTTTATTTGTTTTTACAGAGGGAACACCTCATAGCCCACATTATAAGCAAGAGTGACCAATATTTCTTCAAACAAAAAGTACAAAAGCGGTGAATATTATATCAACATAAACTTCCCTAAAAAATCCGAAACCATTATTTACTATAAAAGTGTATTGTATTAATTAAAACTATAAACCACACAATGCCCTGAATGACAGCTAGTGTACACTAGCAGGCGAGCTTTTCCTTGTGTGTGTGTGTGTGTGTGTGTGTATCGGTAAATCCTGTCCTCCTATTTCAGTCCTGAGTAGGATTATTTAAGCAAAGTGACCTGATTCAGCAGGGGGGCTTTGGTTACATCTTGACTTTATTACTCCCCACGTTTAAATCCCGTAGTGACCCCCTTCTCTTTTGTGGCACGTTCAAATAAACATCCAGAAAAAACTATTATTCCTCCTGCTGTCCTCTAATGTTGTCTGGGTTCCCTCCTCATTTTTTCTCTCACTGTTTGTTTTCTCTGTATTCATCCTCTGATGGGGCACATGCCATGACCTGATGGGAGGCACACCAAACGAACACAACCCCACCACACCAACTCACACACATCACCCTGTTTCCCTGTGATCACTGTGGGGTCACATGATCATTGGGGAAATAGCAGACTTCCATGCTCCTGTCTGTTACTCTACAGCTGGTCTACCAGTGGAACACGGTAATAATTGATTACATGACCTTATTGAGTGCTGTTATATGTGGTGTTATGAGAAAATGAGATACACTACAGTAAATATACTGTAATGTACATGTAGCACATGTTAATTGTCTTTTGAGCTTTGTCTTTGAAACTATTTTTGTTGTCTTCTTTGATCCATGATGCATCAATGAAGAATAAATGTGGACATCAGTACCACTTTGTGACCAATGAAGATGGGTATTCCCGAGAACCATAAATCCCGGTATTATTCCTTGTTCGCGTCGCGTAAAAAAAAAACTACATCCAAAAGCAGGAAATAGCTCCATCAAATGACCATCCAAAGTGAGAACTCATGTCAACATGGTTTCAATCACAAGACGACATCATGCTGTGTGTGGAACACCAACACACAATGTGCCTCTCTGCAGGCCTTTGGAAAACCCTGTGAATGTTATGTTACTGCCTCTACCACTCACACATGGTGTGTAAGAAATACATTTAGTCACAAGGTGGCCTTAATAATACTGGCCTTTGTAAAAGGACACATTTTTTTCTCCGAGCTCCCATTCCTTCTGTGCGTCTTCCATAATTGGAATATTGTCTCTAGGCTTTGAGTAAAAAAGGGCCCTCCAAGGTAATCTCCACCATCTTTGTGAAATGCAAACATAGTCATGGCTCTCCAGAGAAGCCGCCACCTCAGAGAAGTTTATTTTCTCCTTTAATAACATCTTTTATTAAAGCAGGGTGAAAACAATTACGGGTGTGTAAGTTCTGCGTCTTTAATACAGACTTTATTGAATAAGCATCCTCCCATCCGCTGAGGGAGGGCCTCAGAATGTGACACGAGTGGTATTGGCTAATGTTTAAATGGGGGATGCCTGAGGGGAGAGAAGAAAGTAATTTGATTAGAGGTAATATGCACCAAACCTCCTCCAAAATTACTGTCTAATTCCTTTTCGCTGATAGGGAGAACAGCAAAGGCTCCAGAGGACCGTCCCCAAGCTGTACAACTGGCAGAAAAATGGGCCCACAATGTGTCCAAAGGCATATATCATGATAAAATATCTTGACCATTAATAAAATGGAAAGGGGTTACACTGTAAGAGATTAGTTTATACACTGAATGCACATGTTTTACTTTCACTTGACATATTTGAATGTAAACCAGAGAAATGCCTATAAAGGCTTTATGGAAGGAGAGAATTAACAGAAAAGCCCCTTTTGCACCTCGAGAGCTATTTCAGGAACGTTTACTTCCTTTCATAACAAAACAAGGAACCACTTTATTTCAGGAACATTGTAAACAAACAGTAACTATTTTTATCTGCACCCCTTTCCTATTTTGGGACACCAATCATTATACTTTTTTCCACCCAATTTGAAATTTCAGATGCTCTTGCGGTCTCTGTCACTGCTTGTTTGCTAATGGACCACCTTAATGGTTCAGAGGCAACCCCGGGGACTGCTGATGTGTGGGGTGGGGGCAGGGGCCTTATTTTACCTTTTAATTTATAATCCATACTTTTGTCTTGATTATAAAATCACTTTCAGCCACATCCAATGCATGAAAGGTGGGATACAAATAAAATGTATTATGGTGTATTATATTCTTACCTATTTGTGAGATTTCTGGGCATGGTGAGTTGCACACAAGCTGTCTAGTCTTGGCAGTACGGTGTTGGATAGGGACAGTCTAGTATCATTTTCTGGTGCCAAATTTATTTAGATGGATTTGATTATTCTCAAACGAGAAATAAAAAATTAGTTGCTATACCTCCTAGCACCACCAGGGGGTTTGAAAACCTCAGATATACCTGAATTTGGCCTCTTCTGGATGGTGAAACGTTTGTGAGGCTTAGGCTCTGTTGAATTTTGGTGAATGAATCCCTTAAAAAATATTTCCCTGACTGCCTGTTTTGTAAGTTTCAATTCATTCTAAAGTTTTGTTTCGATAACAAGTAAGCTGTGTTTGTTGTTCTCTTCGCCCGTCCGGTCTTTAAGTGGCACAGATACTGTACATACCAGTTCTCAGTGAGTGTCATTAATCTGATTCTCTGTAGCTTCACCAGCTCACCAAGGGATGCAGCAGCACTGAGACATCAAAAAGCATTACTCTGTCTCTCAACAGACATCCAAAGAAAGGCTCAAAGTAGCACCACCATGGGGTGTAACACAGTACCAACTTCTTTGGATATGAGGCCGCTGCAGAAACATCTCTCAATACATTTGCATGCCCATTAAAACTTTGATTATACTGAGATAAATACAGTAATTAGATGTCATGTAAACATTATTATAATTCAGCTTTCATCGATTTAGTCCAAGGAACAGCCTGAATTTCCATGCTTTTCGAACATCTACGATAATGCGAGTTAGCCAACTCTGCGTGCATTTTCTCCTCTCGTGGACTCCGATCGAGCGATCAGCAGGTGTCATCAAACAGATTTGCAAATCAGCAAAATCCAATTAATTTCATTCACGCCTACGTCTTTCTTACCTTAATCACAGCATACAAAGTATACCGAGTATAGTGCAAGTGTAAACATGCAAACATCGTGAGAGTGATATGATTTGATTCTTTTCTGATTATTTTGGATGTAACGTATATTCGGCAAAACACCCCTGTTTTGATTTGGATGCAGTGCTTATCATTTGCTCTTTGTTTTTTCTTTCATTAATTTCAGGCCAGCATCGCGACAACAAAAGCTAACAACGTAGAACAAAATGGACTGACCGGCAAAAACGTAAAGGATGCCTTTGAAGTGCAAGGCATATGGCAACACATCTGAGCACAGAAACATTATCAAATTTGTCAAACCTTCAGATGATTAGGGCTTGTCTAATTCAAATGGACGGACAGATGGTTGGGTGAAGCCGCCTGTGAAATCCAAACCCTGTTTAAAAGCAGCCTGCTTTCGAGCACATGGCAGTAAATATGTAAACCTGACCTGCTGTAAATCGAACATGCCTCCTCTCATTCCAAGTCTTTCACCGTCCCACATGTCATGCTTTCGGGGTCCATTAGTTGTAATGAAGTGTAAAATAACCTTCAATACACTTTTTGGAAGTCTAGAGAGGTGCACGGCGAAAAAGAGTGCACAAATTCCTGCCGGCACAGGTCATTTTGGGATGGAGAGAAAGAGAGAGAGAGGGAGAGCCTCTTTTGTCTCTGGTTTGAATCAAAGGCTTACGGAAATATGTCTCGATGGAAGTAAACTGTTCTCAATGGGAAACATGTGACCTCCGAAGTGGCAAGGTGCTCTGAGAGGAGTCACAAGCGTCCCTCTTTACTTCTGAGCAGAGCATCGTGAAACACCACAAAATATGCCGGGTGCCGCCATTTGTTTGCATTACAAATGGCCCCGCTTAGGGCGAGAGGTCAAAGTGATAATCACATATGTAAACACATCTCTCCTCCCCTGCAATCCTTTTGGAAGACCTTCTGCTTGACCCGGCTGTTTCCAGCAGGTAAATGTTTGCAGTGCATCGTAGACGTGTGCCGCTCCGTACTGTGCAATATTGGGTCCAGTCTCTCAGACAAAGAATGGCTGAAGCACCCTAATGGTATACAGTGCAGTATTTTCATGGATGCACACACACACACACACACACACACACACACACACACACAAACACACATACAGCAGCTCTAATTAATAGCCTTTCTGCCTCCCGAGTCTGCGAGGCAAGTCCACCCTAATCCCCTGGCACTTACTTCAGAGTAATCAGCGTACGGCAAAATCTGCCTTTGGAACACTAATTAGCATCACTGATGTTGTTCTCAGACTCTGACATGCAAATAGCCCCCCAAAAAAGGTCAGTTTTTAACAGACCCCGCTCGGCAACAAAACCGACTGTAGCCGCACAAGTTACAGTTGAAGCAGCCTAACAAAGTAGGAAGCGAATAATTGTAAAAAGATACGAGCTCATCTTTGCTCAAATTTGCATAAAGAGTTCGCTGATAAT
>OMNV01008525.1:0-21723 GCA_900303265.1 Brotula barbata
TTTTGCGTTTAGTGTCACAAAACTTTTTTTTTTTTCTTTTCGATTTTGTTTTGTTGTCGTTTTCCCGCTTCCATTCTGAAACCACTGCCACTCTCGCTTCTTTAGACACCGTAGGGAACAAAGAAGAGATGGCGTTTCCGTTGTTAAGCCCAGATTCTGAGTACAGGTAGATGTAACCATTGTCTTCAGGGTGTTATCAGTTTCTATTTTGTAATACTGTAAGTTCATTCCATCCTAATCTACTTTTGTATTCGGTATGTTCAACATTCCACTGTAAATAATGTACATACGGTCGAGATTATAGTCGGGATTTATTTAGGGACAACTGCATAGGGACCCTGCTCGTGTAAAATATACCTATTTTGGCTGCAAAATTAGAGACTCAATGATGGATAGACAAAGTTGATGCATAGCTTATTTCCAAAGTCCCACTTAAAATGCCACTCCAGCTCATTTTTACCGTGCCAATAGCGGCTTCACTGGCATTCAAAGGGATGACGCATACAGTTTGGTGATTTAATGTACCTGACAGAAAAAAAAACAACAAAAAAAAAAACACGTGAAATTGTCTGTATGCAGACTGTATGTGAATGTATATTTCTGAGGGTGTTACAAATACGAAAAAAAAAAATATCTTGTTCAATTGTGATGACCCAGTGAAGTAACTTGTACTTGTTTTAAGCATTAAATGAGTTCAATAGTCAACAATGTTCTGTCCCAGTTCACTGATGTGTGTATCTGATGTCAGCAACACATTTTACAGTTCTGTATTGATTTTGGTAATTGCAATTCAGTCCCAGTAGGTTTGAATCCCCACGGAGCGTTTTTATTGGATTATATTTCCAGTTTTATCGCATCCTTTAGGACTCAAGGGTGCAACATGAGACATGTTCAGCAATTACTCAGTAATGATCCTGTACTTAATCAAAGACAGAACTTGTTGAAGACACTTCCAGGTCTGCTCTCATAACAAAATTAACCTCGCAGCAGCTTCAGTACGCATAAAATGCTCCGACGTCAGCCGAAATGCTACAGCCGCGAACGTTAAGGCGATTCTCCGCGGATCACCACGCCGCTTCAGTGCTGCAGTTTGCGTGCATGCAACTGTTGCGACAAACTCAACGGTAAAGAATGACACAATCAAGCATAATTAGGATTTTTCACATGGTCTTTACAAATGTGGAAACTGGACACAAAAAAAAACCAAAAAAAAAAACCTACGGTGTCAGCATGGCCGGCCTGGCTGTGTAAAAAGTCACCGAAGCTGTCATAAAATAATGATCGCTCCAAGTTTTTCATTTGAGGCTAACAAGACAGATGAATGGTTACACAGATAACAAGGTTCTGCGGTGGTTATCACCGTACCATTTGTAGGTTTTCCCTTAAATTGGAGAGCAAAAACTGTCAAAACAGATTTTGCTTCTGAGATCATTGCTTAATGAAGCTACAGTGATAAGATGAGAGAAGCCCAGGGTAGAGGCAGACAGATCTGTCTCAGACTGTGGGACTCGAGTGCAGACATCTGCACCGTGCACATTAAGAAGAGCCCAGAGTTTGCAGCTGTTGCCATCCATTTACTAAAAGAGCCCTTTGTAGCCCAAGGGGCTTTGATGGCACATAGGTTTTTAACATGCATGGCTGTTTTTTTTTCTCTTTCAACAGAGCACTGTGGTGGAATTCCACGTTTCCTCTGTCACATGAATGAGATACGGCTACGTTTGTGATTTATAATGTGTTCATCCTGGGCCCGATCACAACGCCCATGATGACAATTCATTATGTGGTCCCGCTAGATAATACACAAGTGAAATATTACAGTCTTATAATCAAATTTAGAATCAAAAACACTAATGTGGGGGGAGGGGGCAATAAATATTTGACTTTGTTTCTTTCTACAGATGAGTTTGTAAGATATCAGTCTTGGCTTAAGAGTGACAGTTTTTCATGTTTCATTATTTCAGTGTGTTAATTATCTCAGAAGTGCAGAACCATGGTTTACTGATTTTTTTAATTATTTTTTTTTATTTTCATTTCAATCAGATTACCATTTAAAATTCACCATTCGTGACCGCACGGGATTCATTAATCGCAACTGCTCACTGTGATTGGACACAAATGTGTGACTCGGACACAGTTGTCATGTTTTCACAGGAGTGAAGATATGAAATGAAATATTCATCCGTCGTGATTTCATAAAAACAGACTGGTAAGGCTATGAATTGTTAAATTACAGCGATTACGGGCTTACTGAAGGGAAAGCATGAAGAATTCATTTGGGCTGGTTGATATGCGAGGTGGCAGCACTTTGTGTACAGACTGGGACCACCACAGAATGACATAGAGAAAAAATAAAAAAAGAATCAAATTTCCTAAATCAACCGCTATTTCCATGTCCGATCTATAACCGGTGAATTCTGCTGTGTAACTTACATTATGAGATGTCCTTTCAGTAAGTAGTATTGTTGTTGTTATCAAGAAGACTTCAGTCAATCTTACCTGTGTAACAAACTGTAAAATATGTGCATTGTTTTGTCTCCATGGTATGTTTATGCATAGTTCTTTCTGAAAAACCTTTTTGGATAAAACATGTTTACGGCTTCTAGAAATATGATTATTTTGCTTTTGTTTTGTACCTGTTTAAAAATGTGTACAGTTTGAGATCACATGGGATTGTCCATAATAAAAAATGTGTTATTGTAAATGACAGTTTTGCTCTCATGTTAAACGTTCTTAAAGCCTGGTATATAGCACAAAAAAAGAAGAAAAAAAAAGTTTCTTTTTCTTCCCAGGCTACTCAGCTACACTAGAATGACATTTATTAAGTATGATTACATACACAAGTGGTCTCCAAAGTCATCATTTAAAGGATGAATGCCATGATACTCAGATGTTCGCAGTAACATCACTATATTATGAATATGTATATATATATCAAGGCTAGGACCTGTACTAAAAGCCTGTCTGAATCTCTATAATCTATCTCTATAACACACAATAATACACACCTATATAGATATGGAGTCGACAGCGGTTGAAGTGCTGCTGTATTATATACTGCGAACATGATAGTATTACTGATAGTATAGTTTGATATACTGATAGAACTACTGAACCAGATGTGATGATTTTAGGCACATAATGTGACATTTTTAAATATTAAAACAATAATAATACCCAGAAGACTTATGTAGACTTACATTCTATCTAGTTTTTGTTGTTTGCTGTTTAGATTTATACCGAACAGCACACATTTTCGTGGCTCCGACTTCGATCCGTGCTTACAGAGTTGTTCTTCTCTGGACACACAAACATGTAACACACAGGTGCAATCAATGAGCCAATCAGTTGAGTTAATGAGGAGGCAGGCGAGCCGCAGCTGCACATTCCCATCCCGAATCTGAAAAGACCTCGCTCGCATCCATACAATACGGGAAATATATTTGAATAAAACCTGATTAATCGCGAGCACACTTTCCCCATTCCGTTTATTGTGTGAGCGCGTCGGATTGTCAATTGTGCGTTTTGTCGTGAGCAAGAATAACAGCAGAACTTAAGTGTTAAACAATCACAGTCATATAACAGAAACTGCACCGAGTCATTATTGGAGTTTGTACCTGTGAGTGTGATCTAACTGAAGAGTGTATAATCAGAGCAGTTCAGCATTTTGACGCACGTTTACGCCTCCTCAGATTCACTAAAGTGATGTGACATGTATCACCAACAGCACAATCTAATCACTGAAATGGGCAAGACAAGAAAAAAAAAAAAAAAATTCTTACAACTCTACATCTGACTCTATATCTTCTACTCATCACATTTATCACAATAAAATACGCTACTGAGGGTGAACACTGTGTAATTGTGAGCTACTAATGCTAACACATCCACCTTTAAAGAAAAACAAAACAAAAAACAACAGCATTGACTTTTTTTTTTGCTGCGTGCAGAATGTGATGTATCACCCTCTCTGCGGGTTTAATAAATCTGCGAACATGGCTGCATACCTGACAGAACGAGCATATAATGCCAGCCGATTCGTGAAATAACGCTCCACTCACACTTCATTTAGCACCTGTTGTTGACACTTTTGCAGACGGTTGATGGTAAATTCACTGAAAATCCTAGCGTTCCCAATTAAATAACTTTAAATCCACAATCTGCAATCAATGTACAGCGCACTATTGCCCTACCATCACACCGCAAGGGGGGAGGGGGGGGGTCTACACGGGCCGCATTCCAATACAGATCAATGGGGCTCTGTGCAGCTGTTGCAGGACTCCGATGTTTTGAACTCAGTCTGTACTTTCCTCCTGCCTGGCTATCCTGTTGTTTTATCCTAATCACAACCTGGTTGCTATCTAAAAGTCTGTGTACGTCTCACAGTGGACGGTGCCGTCCTCTCCAATATATTTCAATTGTCCCCAGGGAGACTGAAATAGCTAAGAAAGAAAAAAAAGAAAAAAAACTCACAGCCGGATCAATTTAAATTCAATTTTCATTCATTGTAGTCTACCAACTCCTGAGAAAAATGCCTGGATCTTCTGTAAATCGCTCGTTCACCTCGACTCTCTAATGTACGTGGCAGTGAAGCGGGGATTATTTATTTATTAATACTCCAATAAATTACACGAAAATGCGGGGAAGAAATCGGATCATAATTGTGGGCAGGACTGTTCCTGCATGGATTGGTTTTTTAGAGGAAATTTAGCACAACAGAATAGCAGCAGAATGACTTTTGGCCACTTTAGACAACGCACACACACACACACACACACTCAATGATTGATGCCAGCTTTGAGTTTTCATTTTCTGTCTTTCCAACAAAATAAAATATCATAAACAACTCTGAATTCTAATCCAGCAGAAGATTCGACCCAGGTGTGCAAGCGAGCACGTTTGTTGTGCAATTTTCATTTTTTTTTTTCACTTGAACACAATCTTACAGGCCGGATAAGCGAAGCATCAGGATAACAGCAGCTGGATGCCTCTCACTTAGCACCCTGCAGGAGTCTTGGGTATTAATTCCCCGTGGGAATTGAACCTCTCAGTCCAGCCCAATCTTCCTTTGTGTAACTTTTACTTTTCCCTCTTCCTGTTGGCCCCATACTGTCGCTTTTTTTTGGCCCGAGGAGCACGTGTCAACTCTCATGTACCTCCTCAGTTACATCATGTCCCCAATTACTTAATTTCAGCAGCCAGTGAGGAGTTTCCACAGGAGAGTGTTACGCACACAGTGCACACACAGAGTTTCATGTGCTCTGCTAGTAGGAATCATTAGTGGAGCAACAAAGACTTGATCCCTGTCAACCTTCCAACCAATGATCGCTGCCTGGCCAAGGCACTGCTGCCAAGAATGAACCAGGTCTCTGTGGTAGCAGGCGACTGTTTTACCACCATGGTTTCCACTGAGATGGACCATGCCAAAGATTGGCAGCTGGACACCACTCCAGGCGTGTTTTGGTGGAAATTTGACAAGGCGATTATGTTTGCAGCTTAGTTAGGGATCACGGTGTTATTGGTGTTTACGTTCTTGGATGCCTTGTTTGTTTTTGCCTCGGATGAAAAAGCATCGGATCTTCATTGTTTCCAAGGTAATCCCGTGTGGGTGTTAACCTTTAGCATACAGTACATCCTCCAACATATAGGTTGAGTCATAGTGAGCAGAACAACATGTAAGGTGCATTATGTTCAAAGACCTTAAATCCAAATCATCTGTTATCTCTTATCTCTTATCTTAACATAATCACCTGATCTCAGTGAAACCACTTAAAAAAACAAGAAAATTTCTATTAAAATGTCAAATAACTTAAGGAATAAAAGCAAGCAGACCTGGCATGAGGAGGGTGGTGTTTTCAAGTTGAGGTGGATTTTATGTTAAATTCACATGTGATGAGCAGATTGTGGTTTATCAGCTATTGTGACCGCGACATGGCACCGAAGCAACCTGACACCCCCGTAATTGTACCAGCCGCAATCTCCATGGCTTCTTTTCTGGCTTCAGAACATTCTTGACATGAGGGCGATTCAGATGGCGGCGTTACCAGGTGCTCCGGAAAGCTGCCAAAGTGCTGGAAGCGTGGAAGCAGGAGACAAATGGAAGTTGCCCATCCCAGGACAAGCAGAACATACTGTTCGTGAGGCAGGGGTCGGAGACAACAGGAAAACTCACGTCCCCAGGCATGTTCTGACGCATGGAAGTCGGCCTCGGCGAGCAGCTCCGGTTTCCCCAGGAAATCTGCAGCATGCTGACATCGACATACGATCAAGAAGGCCAAACGATCGCTGCTGGTAGGGTTAGCGGTGCGTTGGGAGGAAGGAGCCGAGGCCGCCCACGGGAGGAAGAGGCTCAAGTACTTTGAGCTGGATGGGTCCTGTGTACCCTCCTGGTGTGGAAGTGGGACGCAGAGGCTTCGTAGGTGCTTCGGAAACCTTCCTACTGAAAGCAGAGGGGGTCAATGGGCAAGCTCGGAAGAAAGCACTTAAGGAGCTGGCGGAGGAGGCAGAAAGAGTAGCTGCGGGGCAGGAGTGGGGGTGGCAGGTAGACATTGATGCCGGTGGAGGTGCGACAGGAGGAGATGCCAGACAGGAGTTAACATCTTCCTGTCTCCCAGACTTTCACAGACACAAGACTTAGACTCAGATGAAGATCAGACCGAGCTCGATGAGCAATTAATGCAAAAAAAACTCTAAACGTTTCACCTCCTGCTGTCAATCTTCAAAACGCCTCTCTGTGATGGAAAGCGTCAAAATTACCGCAAAAACTCGAGACGCCGCAAATTGCCCGATTGCCTGATATCTACTTCTATTCGCAGAGCACTTTGATATTTGGCGAGCTCCGTTTTACACCCGTTCGACGAAACACTTTTGGCATATGACCTGCTTGATTTTCCAAACGAGACGCTTGGTAAATAAACTGCTCAGATGTAATTAATACATTCGTCGGCACCTCCGGTCACGCAGGAGCTCCTGATAACATACAGACCGGCTATGCATTCACGGCCTCCAATTTCAGAGCTGGTCACGGCATGAAAAGCTCTGCCATCCAGCTGTGCATTAACATTCTCCAATTAAACTCAGCCATACCAGAGCAGAACGAAAGGCCTAAACCCTCTGCTGAGAAAAATGCTGACAACACTCATCTACAAAGTCCTGCTGGGAATACTGTGTCCCTGTGACCATTTAGCCAGCCTCAAAGAAAATGGTGTGTGTGTGTGTGTGTCGCATGGCTGTGGGAGAAAGGGACTCACTCAGTGTGCATAGCCTTTGTCGCTTTCTGCGCTGATGCTCTTTCTGCACCGATTATAAGTGACCCTTTTTAGATTTCCTCTTCGCAATATGAACAGACCCGCTAATTTATGTGACAAAAGCTATATAACATGTAGGCCTGGACGTTATTAGTCACCGGTGTAATGATCAGGTTTTTGACATTTTCCTGTACTAAATGGATTGTGACACATTCTTCCACAAATGTATTAATTTACTGAGTTAATTAGCATCAGGGTTTGTTGAATGAAGAGATTATTAGAATATAATTAACACATTTGTTTGACAAATTACTTCAGATAAACACAGGCATTATATTGATAATATTTTGATCTCCCAATGTCATATACTCTACACACCGTGATGATTATGTGAGTTAATACTTGAGGTGCACTGGTTTGAATCCAAATGAAAAAGGTTGTCCCATTACTAAACAAAGTGACTCATAAACTGACGCACTTATTATTATCATTAGTATTATTATTTTTAGCCCCTACTAGCATGGGACTAGTATCATCTGATGACGTCGTGTGATTTGTTCTAATTGCAGAGGTGATCTGCGACCTGTCACGTGCAAATCTGCCACGGCTGTACTTTGTGAAGTCAAACTGAAACTCCACCTTGGCTACGATAGAAAGATTAAAGACAGAATAATCTGTATGGAAGAAGCATGCTGAAACGCAAAGCCAAATCTCTATGCAGAAAATACTGACATTGGCAGTAATTCCTATATTGCAACAAGTCCCCTGGGTTCACTAGTCCAGTGCATAATTTGAAATCAGTGTATATACGTGAATTTATATATTTATAATTTATATAGACGAGAAGTGACAGGACCTTCAATCTCCGTCAGATGGTCTTTATATTAGTTATTTATATTAATATTAGCATGTAGCTATATGGTAATACTGTCCAGAGGCCCCACTCATATAACCTATAACCCGTGTCCTTGGTTATCTGAGCAGAATCGTGCATGAATCGACAGCTCCCATTGGGGAAGATCGCACCAAGATTAAAACGCGTGCCTCCGTCATTATGGATTTTAAAATCAATATTTTTCTGCCCGCACTTCCCCTGAACTTTCACCTGCTCAAGATCATCAGAAACCCGCGACAATGGGGGGATTTCCCTCTCCAGATGCAGATCGATTCATCAACCCATTGAGGTCCAGCGTCCGACAAATTGGACAAATGGTTTAAATTAAGGATCCAGTATCACCCACCCCCACACTGAGTATACGGACTATTGACTCACAGCTTTATCAGTGTACATTAGCGTCAATGCCAGTCTACATTTGCAGTAACCATGCCAGAGGAGACAGCCCATCAGCACATACAGCCATGTCTCATCATGCAGAGTCAACGACCCTTTGTCAGACTCAATCCACTTCAACAGAGCAGAGCATTTATTGTGGTTACAGTAGTGAAAGTCTCCTAAACTCAATTAATAAAGGAATCAAAGATTGATCAAATGATAAACAAGTGCAGAGGAATTTTCTAGATTAAAGCATATTTTCTGAACTATGAAGCAGAAATTGGTATCAATCCCATCACGCAGAGCCCAGGGCAGGCAGAAACACCCGGCGTGTTCCTCCTCTGTCCTCTGTGTGACTCAGAAGCGAGTCGTTTGTGGTTCAGTCAAGCCTTGCTGCGTAAACTGCAAAAACCCCCCTCTATGTTTCTTGTTTATCGTGATCCAAGAAGGGTTGAATCAAGGGCAACTTGACTTGGTAGAAGATCCTTGGAGATGTTTCGCATCAATCCAAGGGGGTTCTTCAGTTCGAACGGACTGGTGGGGAGTCCTAGCTATTTACCTCTTCGTTCGCAATCTGAAACCAAATGTAAATGATAAGATTGCCACTTGAGGCCAAATGTGAGCAGAGACCTAGGGGATATTTACATTTTGCAAGAGAAGGGTGGTGATGTTTTCAAGTCATGGTGGATTTTACATTACTTTCACCTGATCAGCAGATTAGGTTTATCAGTTATTGTGACGACGTTATGGCACCAAAGCGACCTGCCGACCTGTGATTGCACCACTCTCCAGAATGACAGTCTCCAGCTTCAGACCATTCCTGACGCAAGCACGATTCAGATGGAGGTATGACCAGATGCTTCAAAGTCTACATGGAAGCGGAAGACAAAGGGAAGTTGCCCATCCCAGGACAAGCAGAACATACGATTCATCAGGAAGGGGTCAGAGACCACAGGAATAGTCATGACCCAAGGCATGAAATCAACGAACGAAGGCCAAATGTAAATGACCATCGTGGCAGTTTCCACATGAGGTCAAATGTAAGGAGAGACATAGGAGACATGACCTAGACAATGACCCCATATAGGTTAAATACCTCGAACTCCACACCACTCATTTGGAACTGTAGAAGCACCTTAGATGAGATGCGTCCATTTCCAGGCCTGTTTAATTCACCGCTTTAATGGTGAAATTAATAAATTTGTATGTCCCCACCAATATATGTACATCTATAGAGTAGTTTGGATGTTTTTCCCCAGCTCACAAAATGGGTGTGGACTTATTTGTGTCTTATTTTGTGGCTAGACAGCAGCTTCAACAGAGCTCATTGCTACGTGCTGATGCTAACATTTATTGTCAGCTGCAAGAGACAGAGGATGATAAACGACATCGATGATGGATGGATGGATGGAAATCAAGCAGACTCCTGCAGGTGGTGTTGGAGAGAGGACAAGGAAGGAGATCACACTTTTCAGCTTATGTGTTTCACATATAGAGGACGGCTAGCTGGATGCAGTGCAGCTAATCCACTGACAAAATTGGAATGGATGTCGGAATCATGGAATCAGACTGGAAAACAGGAGGACCCTAAAGCACTGCACACCCACGCGAAAAAGCTAAGAAAATCAAAGGCTCATATTGAAAACTCCATTTGTCGTCTCTGCCTGTCCCCCAGTAAGACTTAAAGTTGCCTCAAAGTAGGGATAAGGAGGGACTTGCTAGTTCTTGATAGATTTGTTGTGTCGTGTCCTGTTTCAACTCAATGCACACGACGGTACTGAGGCAAGGAAGAGCAGGATCAACTTATTTTCTTCTTGCACATTAAAGCATTGCATTGTTTCAAAATTGGCCCCTCAATGAAAATAAAAATACCCGTATAGGAATTAGTAATAGTACACTTGGCGATACACACATCGTTTGGGGCTATTTAAAGGACTTTGGCTACATTTAATGGGCCTTTTCTCATAGTAACCCATTAATAATTTAGCATATCTCATATGAATGGAATTAAAAATGTCATAGTTTCTGTAGATTAAAAAATCCTAAAATCCATAAAGTATATACTAGTTTTTTTAGGGTATGGAATTTTTGATTAGTGTTAAAGAAATATCTTTACTCTCAACGTGTTATCAGATCTCTTCAGAATGCATCCAGATATACTTGGTAATTTGGAAATGTTAATTTAAATTAAAGCTTGATAAGGATGGACCAATTGTTGGTTACTGCAGAGTTTAAAAAGTTAACAAAATTAAAGTGCACACAGGGGTTACTCAAAATTTACCAGTCGACCACAAATTGTCTCCTGGACTGTAGTAAAATATCAGTTCAACATGGATGGGTTTATCACTGTTAGCTTTGTTGCCTCTGTTGTTTATTCTGTGTTAATGCATCACAGCACAACTAGGATGTTGTGTGCAGATGAATGACTTCACCTTTCATCATTTTGTACTTTCCTAATCTGCAAATTCCGTATAATTACCTCTCCCGGATAGTGTTACCTGCTGCAGGTTAAGCACAAAATTGAGGAAAGTGGCAATCACAATGTAAACTAGATTAGTTGCAATTACTTTCCAGCTAAAAATAAAGATTTTTTTTCTTTAAATCAGTCATAGCATTGTTTACTTCCACATTTATAAATGAGAGAAGCAGATTTATTTGCTACTTTATTTGATTACACGCCGGGAGGGACATTTGTACCTGGAGAACTCAATTATCTTTGGGCACGAGGTCATTGCTGAATATTTAATTGAGTCCAAAGTGCAGACTGTAGCTGCAGACATTTAGGGTCTGACCCCAAACCCCACTCTGTTCAGGTTTGGGAATAAAGCTAACAAAATAAATCTACAACATTCAGAGCCAACAATTGATTAGCCTGCAGTACTGTTTCAACTCAAATCTCTGAAAAGCTGATCCATGCAAAAGAAGCAAACAAACTAACTCAACCTCATAATGCCAACAGTTGGGACTAATTTCCCAGAAGCCCGGTGGCCGGTTGCCATGACAAGTCCTAACCTTAGGGGAATTGGCTTTCTCTGGCAGCAGAATTCATCCCAAATATGAGCTCATATGGCCTCTACCTCACAGAGCTTTTCGTTATTACTTTAATTTGTTCTCTGATGTAAAAAGTAGAAGTAATAGCAGCTTGGAAAAATACTCCATGTACAAAAATGAATAGAATTTATTCAGTAACCAAGAGAACAACAGCAATACACTTATTGTGAAGTATGAAGAGTATAATTTAGTTTCATGTTGGGTTTCAAATGTCAAGTCTGCAGTTTTTGGGGATTTTTTAAACGTTTCCAGAAAAAGAGGAAGGAGAGAGAGCGAGCAGCTGACACATTAATGTTGGAAATATTTTCCTCTGAAAACTTACAGAGTAAGTGACAAACTTCAAACGTCCGCCTACATTTTTTGCTGAACGTATGTGAGAAAATATATTCTTGAATGATTTTGCTTTGTTCTGCGAATGTGACAAATTAGCATTATTAAGTTGGTTAATTGAGTGAGGAGGCTGAATATAGAAATGGGATGGAGGAAGTGCACAAAGTATCAGTGTTAAAAAGCAAACTAAAATATGAGTTTGCTTAAGCTTACCAATATACTTTTGAAAAATAGCTTACAATTTTTTTTATCCTTGCCCTCTGCAGAACTTTACACCCATTTACGCCATGCAGTAATGGGCAGATGTGTTGTAATCTACCGTGTTTGTTTGTCATAGTTATGATAAAAATCTGTGATACACTTGTAGAGTAGGGTCTGAAGGTTAACGTAACTAAACTATGGATGGTCACGGACACAAACAGAGGCGCACATAACCGTGTCCGCTAACCCATCGGCTCTGTGTCCGCTACATTTTGGTGTCTGCTGGGAGGACGCCATAGATAACAGGGCGATCACACAAACCCTGGTCAAACCAGGTTTCAACAACCGTCCTGGGTGATTCAATCGCAAGTGGCCAACTCTACGTCCGTGTTTCCAGAGTATTAAAATGCATCTCCAGGAATGCGTCCTGCAATCGGATCGCACTTCTCTGCTCTGTATGCAAATAAACGAGTATATCGTTGCATTGCAGCCACGTCCAACCGCCTCCATCGTTTTAGAAATGTCCTCACATACCGTTGTCAGAGTAGGTGGTCCTTACATGTGTCCTGAGGAAGTATTGTGTTCAGTCACACATGTAGCCGATCTCATGCAGACCGGACCACCGGCAAATGCGGTCTGAGTTATCCGATATCAGGACGCATTAAGGACGCAGTTGGCGTTTTCAGACTTACTTATCTTAAATAGAATAGCTCAGAATGGATTTTAATACCTGGTCTGAATGGGGTCACTGAGGGAGTCACTATCCCAGAGTCCTATCTCACTGTTAAAACAGTTCCGCCGGCCACACACCACACAGGAAGAAAACATAATTTGTCTCAGTGTTGTGGTAGGGTGAAGTTAGGATAGGGATTCGTGATATTTGGACGAGCTTTGTACAATGTACAAAAAACAAAAAAAACAAAACCACAATGGAGTACAAAAATGCCAAACAGGAAGTGAGGCGGTGTCATTGCAACGATTTTAGGTATTGACATGAGACTTCATACATACTTTTGGACAACATCCAAAGTTTTGAAAGAGCACTATTTGCTATCCACTAAAGACAGAGATTTTCGGAAACACTTTTGCAAAGTCTATTCTCATGTTGTAGAGGAAATGAGGAAGATTTGGAAATGCTGACTGACTACCACGTGATTCAATCATGTGATTTTGGATTTGAACAAATGTGTGGCAAAGGGTTACAAATGTTAATCCAGACACAACACTGTCTATTCTGTTAAACCATCCTAATGCAGAAGTCATTACAATAACAACTGGGAGCTTGAGGGTCACTTCCAGGTTCCCAGTGGTAAAGACCATTACACAGATTGTCCACTCAGTGAACCATTAAGTCAAAAACACTGGGATGACTTACTGCAAGCAGTCTTGATAAAAGTGTGTTTTACCGTCATACTTCACGACGAAAGGAAATACGAATGTGAAGTTTCTTTAACACGTCATCCCCGCTCTCATGAAAGGCTTGAAGGTTAAAAGCTTCCTCTACGAAGAGAAGGTATACAGCAACTGTAAGAGGTTGCCTGGCTGATTGCTTCGTAAGAAGCTTGGCATAATGTGCCTCTTGACAAGAAAATGAAGAGGAAAACAAAGCTCCACTATGAACCCTACATTAAGAAGCATCGCTATGAAGCATTAGCACAGAGCTACTAAATTAAACTGTGCATAAATACAAAAAAACAATCTTATAAAGTAAAGTTTTCTTATTAAAAGTCACTACATAGCAAACCGTACTGAGAAATGATTCCAGGTTGTGGGCTACAACATTATTGTTTCATTGAGTAGCAGTGGACGTTAATGCTACCATTATGTTGTAAATCAAATCGTCTGAGTTCATCTGAGTATAACAATCAGGCCGAACTCGCTGGGGTGGCTGCTTTAAGCACGTTTTACTGACTGACAAGGTAACCATGATTTTCCCTGCAAAGGAACAAAGACTGGCCAAGGTGAAGCGGTGGTTGTTTGAAAACCTTCATATCGACCTGACAGACAGAAGGAGCATTTTTCCTTTACAACACCTAAGAAGACCAGTTGTACGATTGCAAAATGTGCATCGCCAGGAAATATGAGTGCCATCCATAACCCACGGTTACCAAAGAGCTCTGTTTGTAATGCAATCACTCACTTTGGCCGAGCAAGGTCATCCCTCACCCAACTGTGAATGGTTAGATACAGGCTACACAGAAAATGTGTATCATGTTAAAGTATTGCAGTGTCAAATTAAGGAAAAAAAATGACCGCCTGTCTGTCAGGTGGGTATCAAGGTTTTCAAACCCTCTGTGTTGGGCTGTGGTACATATTACTCCCTGTTTTGTTTTGTTTTTTGTTTTTTTTTTTACTTTACTTTACTTTTACTTTATTACTTGCCTCTCAGGCCCTTACGTATAATACAAAAAAATCTCAGCGTCTCAGACACAAAGGGCCTCATTCATCAATATTTGTGTTTGCATTCCTTACATTTTTGCTTACCTGAAAGCACAGGAACAAACAAATAAGAAAAGTCTGTGTCTCACTCATATGACCCAGACAGTATGGTTGGACCCCGGTGGACTGATAAAACCACCTGATCTTAAATTAAATTAAATGTTCCTCTGTCACCAAACAGGAACAAACAAGCAGAGAGCAGGGGAGAGGTCACCGGAAAAACCGTATGTACTGTATATCTGCCACGGGAAAGGCGGCAGGACGGCGGACATTGGTCATTTGAACGCGGACAGCGTGATTTGATGCTGAGTACTTCATAATTAAGGCGGCGCTGCTCCATGGGGTGATTTGTGTGAGGCGCTCCTGTCATTTGCGGTATCCAGCCCCTTCTTCTCATCTATTTTCAGACCAGAATGAATCAGTTTCTCCTCTCTTTTTTGTTCATTTTGACACCCGACAAAACTCATTGCCTCCAAGGGAATTGGAGTAGAGGGTCTTGTTTTGTTCTGGCAGTTCGTTCAGGAATGGCCATCAATCAGGTGATCTATTGTGTTAGAGAGGGGCCTTTCTCTATTGAATTCATGACTTGCTTCAAAAAGCAGATGCTACAAAGGTATTGAAAGTTTGCAGGGTACATCATAATCTGCTGAGATGGAGCCCAAAGTGAAAAAGCTACAGGGCAGAGCTCCATAATGATTTCACTGCCAGTTTACACGTCAAGACTAGGCGACGCCAGCGGCTTTGTCTTTGCTTTTGACATAATTTGAACGATAGGATTATTCTCAAGTGACCGCGGAACACCTGGAATTATCAGTAATTTTTCATTTTTCAAATGAGGTCAGGTCTATGATAGACAAACTGAGCATGTTTACATGAATGCTGATCAGTCAGGGGTGTTACACAATTTCCTGTCACAAGCTTTGGCCAAGCGGTGAGTCCTACGTTCGGCAGAGAAGTGTTTTAATTTCCTCCATGTTCACTCCTTACTCCAATTTTTTGCCTCTGTTGCATACAAAGACTGGAGTAAATGTACTGCCCCACCTGCACATCCTTTTTTTTTTTTTTTTTTTTTTTAATGAAAGTACTTTTGCCAATAACTTGTATAATGAGATTTTAGGTGTAAAAACAGACCAAAATAGTCCTATTGATTACATCTGTTTTTTTCCCCCAAGGCTGGCATGAATCTTTTAAATGTATTTTTTAATGATGTATTGTTAAAAATGTATTACGTTGTGTGAGAACGTAATGATGTATTGTTGGTGAAATTTGTAACCCATCATGTGTGCCTAAATTAAATATTTTGCAGCGCACAATGAGAGTTGAGGTAGCCTGAACCCCAGAACTGAAACACGGAGAGAACGGCAGACAAGAAGTTGGCAGGGATTTGTCCATTTTCGCCTGATGCTCTAGCTGATCGATGAGACGTCTGCGGTGCACTATTGTGAACACATTCACCTCTTGTTTAGAGTAACTGGGGAAGGGGAGGTTTGCAAGTCTTAATTTGCTGGCAATGTCAGTCAATGCCTGTGTTCTTTGAGCTGGAACTGAGCAGACCGGGAATAAACAAGATGTAGGATTTGTTTAAAGGTCTGTGGACAGAAGGGAACCAGAAACAAAACAAGGATCAGGGTGAAACTTTGACCGTGTTGATCGTTTCTACGGATGAAAATTTTGGGGGCAATCCATGTTTGTTTTGGCTTTTTAAGAAATGATATTATTCTGACGAGCCTGCCTGTGGGTTAGGGATCCTATTTCTGCGAATGCTGCTCCGGTGTGGTTGCGAGCTACTTTCTATGCATTTGTAACATCATTTCATGACCCAGTGGAGCTAATGGTGCTATTCAGATAATCATATAGAAATGCTGATCACCCAAAAACTCGCAAATGCCCACAGCAACAATAACTGGATTTTATTATGGATCCAAACACAACACGGGGCACAAACTTTTTAAACTGTTTTCCTTTATCTCCTTATTCAGCTGTCTTGGAAATACCAATGTACGGTCTCTGTGTTTCAAGGTAATTTCACTAACTTCATAATATCGCAATTACACAAAGTCCTATTTGTAAGTATGACTCAGAATGTCTGTAAAAGAGATGGATTGGTGCTATGCAGCCATTGGAATGATAATGACACAGTCTGAGCAGCACTTTCTAGAATATACTGTAAATAGCTTTCATGTTCTGCGAATGGCTTGTCTTTCTCACATAAGAGTTATTGATTCTTCACGTGGCTTTTTTTTTTCTTTTTTCTTTTTTTCCCTCCCCTGTCAGACATCTGTTACACCGTCCACATACTTATCTCTATCCGAACCTTTCTTTTTATTGAAATTCTGCTGGTGCACTCGCCGAGCTCCGTAATTATCCCGGGCCCTTGTAATGATTGCAGGCTGTGTCCCCGGTGCCGTGGTGCTTGTTAGGCTGGTTCAGATATGGTTTATGGTTTGATTCTCTCTGCAGTGTGAGTGCGGTCCGTGTTGTTGGTGAGTGAGAGTCAAAACAACACGGTGCTCCCACCCTCTGCAATCCAGGGCCAGCCTGGCTCCCACACGGTTACCGCTCCTCGGCTTTCTGAGGATCAGTTTTGTCATTTGGCCCGTGTAGGAGTCGGTAATGACATGCTTACTACAGATGTCTCTAATGAATCATGGCAGACAAACATTTGAATTGAGCCATGCTCATTAATTTCATTGGATAAGGCTCAGTTTGAATAATGATCCCTGGGAGGAGGATGAAGAGTTTAAAAGATAATTAAAAAAAAGAATGGCGGTTGTAGCTGCAGTGTGATAACTCAGTATTACAAATATTTTATGCAAACGACCGAACTGTCTGCTAACTATATTTGTAGTAGTAGCAGCAGGAGTAGCACTGTTAACGATGGTAGTAACAGCAGTGATTGAGGTTTACCTTGTATCTGTCCTATATGTTGCACTGTGGTCCAGGAAGAACCATAGTTCACTCTTCTGTATGACATATTGTCAAAGGGATCAAAAAGTTGAACACAAACTTGAATGGAACAATATTCTACAAATAAACACACACAGAAACAACAGTAAACATATAGACATAATAGTAGACATAATACCATAATACAGTAGACATATAGACAATAGACATGTAGACATATAGAGTATATCTTAACAGAATGAAAGTGTTGGTCATTCTTTTCCCCTTTGAATTTTTTTCCTCAAACAGTAAGATAGAATTCTTATGTCCAAAATCAAATGAAACTATTCCGACCTATCAAACGATGACCTATCAACTGGCAAAGTGTAGCGCTGATATTGATCCTGATCCTTATAAAAATATGTTGCATTCACGGCGCTGCAGCACAGTAAAAAATAAGGCTACAAATGTGGATCACCCACCCACATGGAGCCAAGATGACGATGACTCACCAACGCAAATTGCTATTCAACAATTACAGCTATGCATCCAGAATAAGAGGGTCTTTGGGCTTTTTTACATATTGAATTTCAAGGTAATGATGATAAAAGTCTGGCTTTATGTTTAAGGAATTCAAATGTGATAAATGTTGGGCCTTGATGGAGGCACGTTCCCCCCAGATGGAAAAACTCATTTAAAAAATATACACAGAAAAAAGGAAATTCGCCATGATCATATACTTCAGTAAATGTTAGTTTTTTTTTGTCTGAACTTCCATAAATCAATAGAGATAGAAAAAGACAAGGTCTGTGGGTTTTTAATGAGAAATACTCGACGGACTAAAACGGAGTAGGATTGGTTGCCATTGTGGAAATGCCCTTCTGTTTGAGAAACCAAAGAGAGATTAAGAGAAAGCTTCTCCTTTGTGACACTTGGAGATAAAGAGTTAGTCAGTGCCGATGCCCTGGAGACGGCACACAGATGATTAGGTGCATGTGCCACTCCATTATCTGTTCTCTTAAACCTTTCTCTTTAAGGATGCAATTATACAGAATGGATGTGAACGTTAGCTACTGGCATGTGGGCCTTGCCTCTTGCGGTGCTTTACATTTGGTCTGTTTTATAGATCGCATGTGTCTTGGCAATGTTTGTGTTTTGATTGTGTCGTCAAGAGTCGTACTTGACGGCAAAAAGAACATTATTATAAAGGAGCAGGCACCAAGCGGAGAAAATGGCATTTCTCTTCTCCATCTGTTCCGTTTATTTGCCAACAAAATACTCCTGATCCCTTTTATAACTTTTCGCCTTTTTGCGTCACTTTCTTCTCTTCTTTGACGCCTCTGTCCAGAAAACGAGGGCGACGTTGTTGTGTGCCGGTTCAGTTCTGGTGATGTTGCTGTTATGGCCTGGTTTCCAGGTTTTATGGAGAGGTTTAACTGTACGCTGCCTGCATTACCAGATCAGGTTTCTACTGTTCCCCCTCTGAGTCTCCCTCAGGCCCGGCTGCCTGGCAAAGTATTCATGATTAAATGTGAGACACGAGCCATCCTGCCAAGAGAAAGCTGGAGGAGGGGCTGCTGGCTTAGGACAACCACAGTTTGGAATTTCTTTGCTGTTTGTCATACATGCAGAGAAAAATGAAAGCAGATGTGGGAGCAGAGGGAGAGAGGAGAGGAAAGGAGAGAGGCGATCATCAAAGACAGGGGGTCTCTCAGGCAATATGGAACATAGTACAGCACCATATTTAAAGCTGTATATATAAGGCAAAATACCATCCATGCGGGCCCATGTGGCAGATTGGAGGGCTTTTTTGCTACACAAACAGAATACAGAAACCATTTAGGTTGTGTTACACCACAGTGGGTGGATCCAAACAACCACAGTTTTTACGGCTAACTTAAGTAATTACCGTTAATCAATCTGATATTAACATTGCATCAAATGTTTCAGCGTAATGGGAGAGGGTCACTCGTAGGGAAGAAACAGTAGAGGCTTGTTACCAAACTTTGGGTCTCCGCGGAGAATTCGGCCGCTTTTGGCACATTGTTCAACTTTTACTGCAGAGTCTTTACTGTATCACCGCGTCGCAGCCTCTCGCTGTGTTTACAGCAGTTGCAGGCAGCTGCTTTCGTTAAAAAAGTTATTAAAGCCCCCCCACTTTAATGTGCCCTCAAACTACTGTAAATGGCAGACGAATCTAACAAGGCTCCGGTGAGAGCATGTAGTCAGTTAAAAACTTGGATACTTTCACAGGGGGAGGAACGAAAAGAGAGAGAGAGTACTGGACTAACATTCAATAGGTAAATAGAAACACAACACAGATGGGTTGCTAATGTTGTTTGGTATCTGCTGAGTGTCTGTTTTGATGATTGAGGAGCACTGTGTTTGAGTTGCATTGGCCCGGCTAATGTGAAAAATCCTTACTCTCGACTTGGCTGCCATTTTTGTTTGTAACACTTTAGCCATAGTAATTTTTATGCCATCGATAATCAAACAGGAATGTGTCTCTCTCTAGTAGTTGCCAAAAATTGATTAGTGTGTTGTAAACAAGCGGCATCTAAGTACGTCTGTACCGTGTATACTTCAGTGGATAAACCAATAGAAGTGGCCCTGCATTTGTACGGCACCTAAAAATACACATCTGGGAGACGCCAAGTGAGCTTGTTCCATCCAGCATAGTTCTGGTCAAATGTTGTTTATATTTTCTTGAAATTAAATTATGCTCTGACAAAAAACCTTCTTTGGTTCCATCCACTGCAATTCAGTGTCAGCCATGGATTCATTTCTGCCTGAATTTCTGCTTCTGTGAAATGTGTGCATGTCTGTCTGTCTATCTATCTATCTATCTATCTATCTATCTATCTATCTATCTATCTATCTATCTATCTATCCATCCATCCATCCATCCATCCATCCATCCATCCATCCATCCACATTTGAGTACAATTAACGCAACAACCCTAATTCTGTTTTTGGCAATGAACATTTCAGCCGATGCGCGTCACGTAATATCAGGGATTCAGAGGTGACTTGTCAAGACAGTGGATAAAGAGATAGCGTAGAGACTGGGAGAAGGTAAGGCTCTGGGGGGCAGACAAAAGGGAGAACAAACAGCATCGTCTGATTGAGTTTGATCCGAGTCACGCTGGGCTGTAATCATTGCGGCTCTGGATGGCCTCTGTTGGTGGGTTGTTTTAGAAAGGAGCGATGCGTGCACAGGCCTTCTCTTCACAACCTAATTCAATTGAAGAATAAATGAGTTCTGTTGGTAATTTAGAGATAACCTGTGCAGTGGCTAAGCTTAGAGGAAGATAAGAATTGGCACAGAAATGAAGACAAGAAAACGAGACAATTTTTCACCCTGCCTTTGCTAAATTAAAGTTTTCCCACTTCTCCAGAAACTTTAATTAAAACACACACTTGCATGCACATTGAACACGCGCGCGCGCGCACACAATCACACATCCAGCAGATAATCCAAGAGGAGCAATCAAGTTGTTTGAAAGAGATCAGTAGACAGTCAACGGCGAGCCTATCTGGAAACTCTGGCTACTCAATCTGTCACAGTGTTGTTAAGATTAATCATCAAGGTACACTTGGAAAGTAAATGGTCTTTGAATCGTGAAAGGTGCTTTACAGACGGTTGGGCAGAGGGACTTGGGACTGAGAGAGGCACCTCATTTCAGAAGTCTTAACGTGATCTTACGTGGAGCCAATAACACAGACTCGATCCAAGCCAAGGTTATTATTTTTGCTATCTGCTGTTGTTTTAACCGACCTGTATGCGACCCGATTGTCTTATTCGTTAAAAGTGAACCTGCGAAATGAATAAGCGTGGCATTAAATAAGACAAAATGTTCTTATTTGGTTTTGGAAGGTATCTGTCTCAAGTCATTGCTGTCAAAGTCAAGCTCGCAAGTCTGTTTGGAAAAAAATCACCAAACGTACGACTGGTTTCTCTCATATAAAGTCGATGACAGCAGGTACAGATACGAAGTGAAACAATGCAACTTTAGCTCCTCACCAACTCGTGACAGCGTCTGCGTCACTGTGTGACTTTGAGTGGTGTCATATTACGGTGATTGGTACATTATTTATAATAAAAGGAGGCTGCCAAGTCAAAGGCCCAATTAAACCTACGACAAGGCGAGGAGGTCGCCACGATATCGCTGCTGTCAATAGAGAAATTATTACAAGAAGCTTCTCAGCACAGAAAAAAAAAAGAAAATAGATATCGCCTGCCACTGAAAGCACACCTCGTACATCAGCCTTTGTTATCGGCTTGGCAACCAGTCCTAC
>OMNV01008525.1:31903-95080 GCA_900303265.1 Brotula barbata
ATAAAAAAAAATATATATATATATATATATGATCACATTTTTGGTTTGTCTGTATATTAATATAGAAATCTAGAAACATATAACTCCCATCACTCTACAAGTAGGATGAATAACACATATTTGACATATTACAACCACATGTTAGTTGATTTTTCAACATATAAATTCAGGAGCAGACGATATCCACAATAATGTAGCAGAATTAAATAATAAATCTTTTGCGTGATTGTAAGTTTTGGCAGAAAAAGACACAATTGGCAAAAAGGCAATAGAAGTGGTCAGGCCTTGGCAGATGTGTGTCCTTTCCAAATACTTCGTTGCCTGTTCTGCTTTTGTCATAAGTGAAAATAGTCATCGCAAATAAAAACACAAGTAAATAAATTGGAATTAAAGAATGAATGAAAATATATTGGATACACAAGGTTGTTAAGCTAAAAATAGCAATTCCAGGCAAATCACCAACATATGGATAAGCTCTGTTATTGTTACTATCCAGAACTCTCATCTGAAACACCACGCATCCACTGTTTCCTGATTATCATAACCACACGGGATTATATTAAGCTATACAAGACAAATAGATTTATCATGACGATTTTAAGGTCTGAATATGCAAAGCAGCTGAGATGTACAGCTGTCAGATAAATGTACACAGGTCCCTCTCCGATGTACGGCGATAGAAGTATACGTCTCTACTAACATAAATATTGTGGTTGAATACGATACTTGAGCAGATGTACTTCCTTGCTTTCCAGCCTCTGCATATTATTATAATTCATGGCACAGATGCTGAATGGCTATGTATGTTGTTCGCATTTAATTTAAAATGCAGCCATAAGCCGCGGGCAGAAAGTAATCAGTTTTCAGGCCACAGTTTCAGTTGATCAGTTTCTACTGCAATCCATAAAATATTGCAGATCTTCCCTGTGTAGAATCTGCCCCCTGTTGGGAGCATACAAAAAAAACAAAAAAAACAAAAACACTCTGGCCTGTGCCTGAGGAATGAATAAGTAATAATCCCATGCGAGGCTCTTTTTCCCTGTGTCCTATGAATCCCCCGAAAGCCCTGACCGGCCGCGCGTCTGAATCCGGCTGCAAACAGAAAGGCCTGCTGGGTAGAAATTGCACTCAGCCGGCGATGCCTTCTTGATGGATCGTCAGGGAAATTTGATTCTCCGTGGGTTCCCTCCTCTAAATGTAATGCCGCAAAGCCTATCAAAGCGGACTAACGGCCGTGTGGAGCCCCGCGACTGTACTCTCTCGCTGTGTTTTGGCACACGTGGTGCGTCTCGGTGAACGCGGGGGAGTCGATGTGACACCAGCGAAGGTTGCGGCCACCTCGGAGACCGGCAGCCACGTAAGCCAAGGTCAAGTCTGTCATCTCGAATGCGGTGGAGTGACAGCACAGAGAGAGCCGCTGCATGGATGACTGCCTTACACTTATTGAAAATCAATAACAATCTTTCAGTGGCAGCTACAAGATATATTTGAACAACGGCCTTTAGTCAATGGAGTCAGGGCAGCTGTTCCCCTGGCCAAAAGAGGTTAAAGGGTAACATGATTTGATGTTTTTTTTTTTGTTTTTTTTTTTACTGCGTAAACCCAGGGGATTCTTGATTAATGTCATCATGTTGATCGTAAACATGCTATTATTATCCAGATAATCGGGCCGTCACCGCTTGCAGTCTATATTTTGCGTTCTTGCTCCGTGTATTTTCCATGGAAACCGCAGCAGCGGCTCGGGCGAACGATCCTTTCACAGCAGGCAGCTGTCCCCGAGTGAATGGAAACCATGTCATTCATTATTTATATATAAATGCGCTGTTTGTATCAAAGAAGGGCGTTTAATTGTTTCGAAAATCGGTGCATTTTCACTTTAATAGTTTTACATCCTGTTGTGTTACTGTGCAGTGAGTGACTTAAGAGAGACAGATTTTCTCCTCTTGATTAAAACAACCTGCGCTTTCTATTGCACTGTGCATGCAAAGCTGCAGAGCAAAGGGCCTCAAGGAAGAGGAACAACAAACAAAAACAAGTGAAAAAATAAATAAAGTAAAGGCCTTTCCAATGTTACTCAGATTAATAACATGTTTGAACTCACTGCAAGTAAACATAAAACAGTCCATGAAATAAGAGGAGATAACAAAAGACTGGTGAATGACACATTTATGGTAAGAAAAGACGAAACTCTGGGGATATAACAGTTTCCAAATTGAATGCCAGATTAAAGAAACGGGCCTTCAATTTGTTTTTTAAAGACGCCAAGACAGCTTGCCATTGTAATTTCTAGTGGCAGGATATTCCACCATTTTATGAGCGTAAAGATACAAAGTAGCCCGGGCAACGTTCTTCTCTCTCTTTCATTGTGTGGAAAAGGTCTAAATCAATAGCCAAGGAGGATTTTAATGCTCTAGCTGGAACAAACAAATAAATTCATTCATTCATTTAGTAGTCTTTGATATGTGAAAATAATGTTCCAAACAGCACCAAATAAAGAACAAAACGGTGCAGTGAAATCTTAATAAAATTGCAATAATTCACTAATTGAAAAAGCACGAACATAGTTCTGTGAAGTGCTTCAATCCAAGGGAATTTCGGGCCACAGGTGCAAAGGCTGAATGCTCTTGAGTGTTACAAATATCTGTGAGATCTCTCTGAACGATGTCAGTCATAGAAATATACTTTGATCAAAAGAAATAACCCTTATCCTCCACTTATCACGTTTCAAAATTGCCAAAAATCCTTGAAAATACATTCCTATCAAGCACAATAAGTGAATCATCTGGCACGGGTTTTCTGGTACAGTTCTGCTCTCTTACTTGAACTAATTGAATTTGGAGGTGCGTCGTGAGATGGGCACCGGCTGCAGCGCGCGCAGTGGGAGCAAGATGAATTTGCTGAAGTCGTGTGTGTACATAACGGCGCCGATTGGCGACGGTGATTCAAATGTTTAAAAGTAGAATCCGTGCGCACGAGACAAAGGGTTTAATTTTTAATGCTCTTCTATCCATACGTGAACGAGAGCGGGTGCCAGATGGCTCGGCGTACCTTTATGTGTTAAGACGTGACAGTTCAAATCCTGTGTTCTGAGTGCCCAGGGCGCCACAACAGGGAAATTGCATTCTGATCCAGTCCACTCCTCTGTGTGTTAGTGTTATACAACAGACTATTGTGTCTGGCATTTGCATTAGGGCCATGAAATTCGAGCCCACTGGCTTTTACCATGGAGTGTGATGAGACAACAGTCAGAGTCCTGCCTTATCTGTTGCCATGCTACTGCAGGATCACATTCAGCGGCGCTCTTCAAAGCTATTGAACATCATTTCATTGAAATGCATCACCAGAGAGAGGGCTGCATGGTTAGAGAAGTGCTCTTTTGGAGTGTACGTTTGACATGAAAAAACACAGCACGGAGCGGCAGCGGTCGTGTCGTGATGGCCGTGATGTGGAATCTCTTATTTTACGGTAATAAGAGCTGAACACGGGGTGGCTGACGTGCCTGCTATTGTGCGTCTGCACGTGGAGTCGTCCTCTGTGTATCCATCATTATGAGCGGTGAATCAGGGAAGCATGCAGAGCTGTTGAGGAGAGCCCCTCGGGGACACGGGCCTTGTCCAGTCACTACTGAGAGAGACGCTCAGATAATAATAGAGACATCATGACGGCAGCAGGCTTTCCAGGCCTGGCGTTTCTCAAAAAAATGTCACGCCGAAATAATACAAGAAGCCCATAACAATTTGTCTTGATTTACCTTAAATCTCTTTTTCATAGAGAGCTGAGTAGATGCAAGGTTGACAATATAAATGAGGACAGATAATGGCTTCGCCTGCTTCAGGGATCAGACAAATTCAAACACAAGGTCAAACAGGAAGTGCTGTTTGAAGAGATTGACTTAAATATTTATTTTACAGATGCACTCTTAAAGATGATCTAAGAGGAATAACGTAATATGAACCATCCGTCACTTAGATTCACTCCATAAGAGTATCCATCCATCCATACATCCGTCCGTCCATTACCTAAGCAAAGTAGCACAGACTCTCTCTCTCCCTCTCTCTCCCTCTCTCTCTCTCTCTCTCTCTCTCACCCTGCTGTCCAGCTATTTCTGGGCGATCCCAAATCGTTTGCTTCTCCCATATTTTCCGATTTTTGCCTTCTTTTACCTCTTTATGTCTGTTCTTATCTTTATGTCTGTTCTTGTCATTTCCACTGGAGTTCCTTCTTGTCGTCCTGGTGAAATCCGAGCCGCTGTTCTTGGAGACATTGTATGTGATATTAGTCTCTACAAATGAACTTGACTCGACGTTCCCAGGCCGGATGGAATATAAACTACCTCTGTTATCTCAGTGCACCACCTCGTACATAGGAAGACATAATTATCGGACGCCTGGCTATGACGCCTGAGGCTTTACATGCATACTTTATGTCCAATTCTTTATTGCTGACCTTCTGCCTTTTGTCATTTTCTGAGTATGGTTTGAACAATGTCAAAGTTGGAAAACGGCCCTGAATGCTTCAGTTTTGATTACTTCCATGGTATGTCTATGTTAACATGTAACAGATCTACAGTCTAATATCACATACAACAAACAAAAGAGACAAACATTCCCCGAGGAAGACATGAGAACACAATGAAAAAGATACAGAGGAGATGAAACAAGACTGAAAAATAGCATCAATAAACATAATTAGATTGACAAATATGAATCCATACTTGTGTTTACACAATGTAGGAGGCCAGTGATAAATTGTTTGTGCAACCCTCCACGTTTCACAGACTTGATGCAGCTAAGAAAGTAAAACCAAGTGATCATTTTAAAAGAGGGTGACCCAAAAGTGCTAGCTGATGTGATATGTGCAGCTTTAATCTTTCATCTTAAATCTTTCCCCGGCTGATTATGACTACCGCAGAACATTTCATGTGTCTCTAGGAACAGGTTTTTGCCGTTCATTGAAGTTTTCTGTCTCTGAGCAACGAAATCACTCCCTTACTTTAGCAGAACCTGATATTACAACGACGACCGGTGCGTAACTTGAAAAGGATCAAATGCGATCCGTGCTAATTGGGTTTTATTTTCATGAAAACCGGTGACGAACTGATGCAGGCCGACCTCAGAAATCTGATGCGGCACGGCTAATTGCTAATATCAAACATTAAAAGGCAGTAAGAGAGGGAAGTCAAAGCTTTTTCCTTTCCTTGCGATGTCCTGAACTACCAAAATTGCAGGTCAACATCAAAAAGTATTTATATACCCATATTTCTCAAAACTTCAAATGTTCCCTCTGGCACTTTGGCAAATTATTTTAGCCAATCTCTTTGAAAAAAAAAAAAAAAACCGCTTTCCAAAATTAATGTTGTTATTTAGTCCAGTTCAGAAAAACATGGGTATTACGTCAGAGTAGTGAATTTTAGCGTCCCTCTGCAATGAACTCTTGGTGTAAACAACCATCCAGGGCTTTATCATTATGGGTAATATGATCAGTCTGCAGTGTTTATTTAGGTAAGCTCTTCATGGCTCTGTCGTAAGACATTTAACGTAGAGCAGAACTTTCCATATTTTGATCTCAGTGAAACTACCTGGCATTCTCTCAATACAGTGTTGGAAACATCCTGAACATTCATTGCCCCCTGCGTGCGAGGACTTAAACATAATAACTAAGTCAGGGGAAGCCTTTGAGTTCACCGTCAAAGCCCAGCCAATTCATGCTCCGTTTTTGAGGAGTTGATGGGGTCCGCATTCGAAATGCGACCACAACAGCGCAGCATTCATGCGCTGCCAGGGCAAAGAGGACAACTCTCACATCCCAAAAATATGTCAAGGAAAATTGTTTTGCTTGTGTTCTACAACAACAGAGGAGACGAACCTCCGTGTCAAACGACTTGTCTCTTTCACAATAGTCCTGTGTCTTTGCTTTTTTTTTTTTTTTTGATGCATTGCTGCTTTTATGTTTAAATATTTTTAACCTGTTTTCCCAAAGAAAGGCAGCTTTCAAACGTCCAGAATGTGGCTGTGATTTATTGCAGGGCTTCTTTTTGTAAAGGACGGGGGAACTTGAGAACTGATGGCGCTTCAAGAACACATCGTTGGAATTTGACTTTAGTAATCTTTCCTCGC
Source organism: Brotula barbata (assembly GCA_900303265.1). NCBI lineage: Eukaryota > Metazoa > Chordata > Actinopteri > Ophidiiformes > Ophidiidae > Brotula > Brotula barbata. Next base: position 38,020 of record OMNV01008525.1, read on the forward strand.
TGCTTTTTAGCTGGACAAAGCAGCGTGATTTACCCACAGACCAGTTAGTCTGACAGCGTTATTTCTCTTTCTGTCTACAGCTAAGCCCTTGCCACAGGGTCCCCCAGGTGGTGTTATTGGGATCCTTGGAGGTGTAGTTGCCATCGGACTCATCACTGGTGTGGCTGTTACCATTTTCATGGTCCATCGGCGGCAACAGAAGACCCGCACTGAGACAGATAATGACCTGTGAGTACCAAGCCTCTGCTAGAGAATATTGCGGGGGGCCGGACAGCTGGTAAGATTAGCCGTGCGCTCCTGTCAGCCCACAAGAGAGAAACACTTCGAAAAGGACAATACACTTTGTGTGAGAGTTAATGTGTTTGGAGACAGAAGAACACACTGCAAACACGCTTTGTAGTCTTTTGCACACATCCGGCATTCTGCTTATTCCAACAGCCGGTAATATTCTCACCGAGCTGTCACATCCAGGTATCTTTATGAGGGATAATGTAATGAATCAGAAGGAGGGTTTATCTTGGTTTCCTGTAGTAGATGGAACTGATGATTACCGTTAAAGTGCCAGCTATTAAGTGGCTGCCTGATTGTAATGTGGGTTGGAGTATGCCCATTCCCCATTAAAAAGTGTTGTCTTAATCAGGACTGATTGCAGGAAGTGCCACATGTAGTCTCCTCCAGGGAATACTCCCTTTGTGTCGGATTGTCACCGTATCACACCGCATTTCTCCAGGAAAGGACAACACTTCTCCTTACACAGTAGGTCGAGTGGTTGGGGACTTAAGAGAGACACAGTCGAGAAATTATGCAAATGAGTGTTTTAAACAGTATGTTGGCAATGAACATTTGATAATTAGTCCTGGAAAAAATCGGTACTCGGTAGCTTAAATGCCCCCAATACTCAGTGCAGTATTTGTCCTTACTGTGATGGAGGGCAATAATGCGATTAAAATGGAGAAAATCTGTAAGATTCTGCCTCTCCAAAGTGTGCATAACACGGGGGGAGTCCTCCTCCTATGGAGGGACCGCACGCTGAAGTGGCAGACTGCGATTAAGACATTTACGCATATTTGTTTTAACATAATATAGGTCTGTTATTTGGGAAAAGGATCATTCTTTTACATGGAAAGAAGCATATTACAGAATATATTAACAATATATGATGAACACATTACGATACGGTATAAAAACATCCACTGAGGAGCAAATGAGGGAATGGATGCTTCATTATTCATTCATTAATCATTAATCATTAATGAATTACTGTCTCACTTTAAGGAATGTGGTGAAAGAATACCTAATTGAAAGTAAATATGAACAAGAATCCTAATGTAAATGTAGCTTGATGCCTTCTCTAAATGAAATTGTGCAGCCACAGTTTTCTGCCATTTTCTTACATTTGTTTATCCAAACCATGTGCCTGGAGTAGCCTGTCTAACACTTCCTTGTATGTCACTAAAAATCAATGACCTTCGCAGTCCTGCCTCAGCTCTGACACACTTTACAGCAAACGCGTGTGAAAATCAAAAATCAGTCAAATTACTCTAGCAACAAAAATGACATTGGAAATTGCTGCTAAATTTTATGCTTTAAAACAAGAAAATAAAGGATTAGCGCTTGAAAACTTTGATTATACTTTCATTGAGACAATATTTTTTTTTTTTTTTTACCCATGTCATTGATATACCAAAATACAGCTGAAATCAGTGCGTTCAAGTCGAAAATCTAGGTTATGTAATTGTAAACAGTTTCATTCAGGCATGTAAGAGTGTTTGACACCTCTTCAGGGAGTTCCTCAAAGGAAAGACTCTTCTCTGAGCGGGATTATGCAACATGCATTGTAATCACATTCGTGCCCTAATCACAGTAAGGACAAATACTGGGAGGACTGAGTGCAGGTAAATGTAGCGACAGTGATAAATGGTCTTTGTACCTGCTACTTGCTAGGGCATCAATAGGGAAATTCACAAAGCAAGCACTTTAATCAGAGAGTGTGAGGAAAATGGTATGTATCTACAGAGTAAATAGGATGAGAGTGAATAAAAAAACAAGAGTAAATATATTCTGGATTTAAATTATAAATCAAATTGTTGTCTTTCACCTAAAACAAGCTATCTGGACAGTCAAACGATTAAATTCTACGAGGGAAAATTCACAATTTTACCTTGAAATAGCAATATTCTATGTCATGTTGACATCAAAGCTCTTGTTGTCTGTACTTTTATGTACCTTACTGTAAACGGTTACTGTTTTTAAAATATGTCCATTTTAAATGTTGTAGTTTTTCTAGGATAGCCTTATTTTCCAAACTGTTGCATCTGCACACCAAAGGCTGTGACATTTACAAAACGCTCCACCTGTTGCCTGTACGCAGGGGGGGGAAGGGGAAATTGCTTACAGGTGGATGAAGTTAACAACAAATAACAGACGTAAGAGACAGAAAAATAAATTATCGTATTGTTACGGCGGTGATAAAAGTCTGGCATCCGCTGAGAAGAAATGTGTTTTCAACAAGGTGGAAATAAGCATTCAAGTTGCATCCATTGCTTTTGTCTGAAACACCTGGCTACGACAGATAGCTCAGCGGTTGCCAGGGTTTCCGCGACGCTCTTGGCTTTCGTGGAAATACATGATGCAAGTTCAAACCACATCCCCATGGGAATGATGCTGCTGTGTGTAGGGGTTGGCTATCTTCCTCCCTGGGAATATTACCAAAACAGCTGAGGTGGGGGTGTGCAGAATCTGGCTGAGGGTACACATGTGCCTCATATGATGAGATTATAAGGCTTATTTTAGACAATCTTGTAATTGATTTCACATTCGTAGCGGTGATGGGAACATCACCGTGATCCTCTGCCAAACTTTGGCCTCCAGAAGTCCGACCGCTGTGTTTCTGAGTGTGGGCCGACACAGAAACCACACTGCTCCCTCTGCTCAGGAATGCTTTTCAAGACGCTCTTACCGCTCCCATTGCTTTCTGTCTCTTTCTTCCTCCCTGCTAATCTATCTTTCTTCCTACCTCTGATACCAAAGTAACTGCTTTCTGTTTCCCACTCCCCTCCCTCAGCATTGCTGTTGCTGCTGTTGCTGATAGTTGTGTGACACAGGCTCCCGAGAAGCCAGAGTCCCCCACAAGGAAAGTAGAGGCACCTGACCCCAGTCTATCCCCCGCTGAACCCTGTCCTCCTGGATCCTCTATTTTGTTGCCCGCATGTAATGGTGGTTTGCAAGTGACTTACTTGAGCACACCATTGTGAACGATGGCGAGCATCGAAGCGAGCGTTAATCCGCACGATTACTGACTACACAGGATTTGATGATGAAAAACTGAACGTGGACTTGAAAGAATTTCGGTGTTTCTTTTGATGGTAGAGATGTTTAAAGCGCAATCCGACACATGAAAGAAAAGCTCCTTACTCGCACTAAAGCTTAAAACATCTCTATTTGTGCTCGCGCCAATGAAACACACGAGCGGTTTGAATGAGAATTAAGCTCGGTGAAAAATGCCAGGATATATCAAAATTAATTAAATGGCCCATGATGAAAATATAATTTCTTTTCGTATTCATCAGATTGTAGGACTTGGCCAGAACTCGATGTTCTTAATTACTCTCATTCGGAGAAGATTATAAGAAATCGTAGCACATACAGAACATATCAAGTTGTTTATCAATGGGAAATTTGGCTGGCTCTATTTTTCATAATCGCTCGGGCTGAAACCCAATCGTAATGTAACGTCTTTAAGAACGGATCACGTTATGCCCCTCTTTCCTCGACTGCTTCCTCTTTCCACTCTTCCCTTTTGTGTGCACGATTGTTGTCAAACATGCATGACGAGAGCAATAGCCATATCAGTGCTGTGTAATTGTTGTTGTTGTTGTTGTCGTTCCTGGCTTGGCCTGTTGTTCTTAATGTAGTGAACTGTGATGTAAAGCTTGTCCAGAAGAATACGTGTGTCACTGTCCATTTTCTGTGGCTTGTCATCAAACGTGTTCGATTGTTTTGCTTTATTTGGGAAATGTTTAACTATGTAAAGGTGGGGAACCGTGTGTGAGAGCGAGTGATGAACCGCCGGAGGAAATTCAGAGTTTTGTAATGTCGAGTAAAGGGGATGCATTTAGCCAGACTGTTTAATTCTGCATGCTGATGAGTCGTTAATCAAGCCTGGGCATTTGATAACATGCCTGACTGCACCGCCAGTCACGCCTGTATTTGCCCTCACAAAGCTGCACATGCTGTGACTCAAAATTGGTCAATCCTATTAAATCATTGGCCCTTTAGAGGCTGCCCTGGCACAATATTCAACTGATTATCAAAATAGATGGGCATTGTCAAAAGCACCATTGTCACAATAATGTGTTCATCGCTCTGTCTTTTGCTGGAACTCGATGTATGTCCTCTAAAATTTGGGAAAGCGCTGCCAGCGATGGCACCGTTCCCCGGCAAAATGAATTCACTCTGCGGTGTTTGTGACATGCAGCTGGTATCCACAGAGCAGCAGCAGCACAAGTCGCCTCAGTGCCAGCGTTCAAAAACAAATTCACCGCAATATCTGAAAATAAATCACATGCAGAATGTAAAACTGATCTTGAATCATAAGCACGACATCAATGCAACCAAACAACAGACACATGGACCAAGTTTTAAGGCTCGCAAATTCTAAGCCTGCGGGGGTTGGCGAAACGCAACCCTCTCAATTTAACATAAAATGGGTTTGGAGGACTGTAATAAACCACCAATATGATTTTAGGGGACACTTGAAATTATTGAAGAATCCTGGAGTGCAATCTACATGTAAGAAGAGAGTAGTTGCGGTTTTGTCTGTCTCAATATGTAGTGAGCGCACGATTCCAACTGTCTACATAGTCAGCTGTCTAATTCGATCAGATTTTACGTTGGAAAAATGAACGTTGCACAACAGTTCGTGAGTTATCCTTGTTAGATGATATTATATCAGGAATCGTTCCAGCCACTTTCACACTGCCAGTGTTTACTCACGTCAGCCATCACCTTAGTTGAAAGCTATAACCATAAAGAGATAAATTGCTAATCACTTGACTGCTCTCAGGATCATTACATTATAGCGACCTAGCTAGCTCGTACACTCACCATCAAGCACAGTGGGATCTCTCTTTGTGAATGCAAGATTTAATGTAGGCTTTCAGCACAGGTCTGTTTCCAAAGAGTGAAAAAAACATGTTGTTTGTGACATTAAAATTAACGGAGTTTATTTCAATTATCCAGCTAGCTTAAATGAAATCATCCAATTATCACTCCAGATAGTGGTAAATACCTGGGTAGCTTTATGCTAGCATTAGCAATAGCACTAGTCCAACCCATTTGAAACAATGGCTTGAAGTGACACAACAAGCTGACATGCTAACCTGCAAATACCAGGGAATACATGTAGCACAAATGATACAGCATGATACATACATGATACAAGAAAAAGAGGAGAAAACCCATTATTTAGAACAATTCATGTTTAAAAAACAGATTAAAAACTCTTGAATTCCACCCTTTGTGGGATTCGGTAATTGTTTAAGGATACATATGTTGTTATTTGAAAAAAGTCTGTGAAAATGAGACATCACAGCACATTTATTGAGACAGCCTTCGTGTCCGGCAGCCATACATAATGACTTATGAAGGCAGTCTACGAAGACAGGTCGCTAACTATTGAGACGGACTCAGTATACAGATGTCTCTGTTTTAGAAGCACAATTGGAACGGAAACACAAGTAGATGGTAGACACTAATTCATAGAGAATGTCCAGAACTATTATTTGTACTGTGTACTTTTCATTTATAAACTGGTTGCCATTGCTTTTCACCATCGCTGTGTGAACGTTGATAATGTTATAACTGGTAAACTCATAGCTTTAAGCTGTGACCAAAGTTGTCCTTCTTGTCTTTCTGAGATGTTCAACATGGACTGTTTTTGATGTACTGATTGTGAATATGAATCATTCACAGCTGTTGTTCATGCGTGGAACCTGTGCTTGCTTTTAATGTACAGAATGTTAAACATACAGTGCACCTGTCTCATAAAAATGACCTTCATTTTCATGTCTTGTGTGGCAAAGTGTGTGTCATTGAGCAGAGCCTAAGACACTGAAATAGGTGACTGGTGTGTGTGTGCGTGTGTGTAGCCTTCAATGAATAATTACGGCAAAACAGAAATATTATGTTGATTTGAACAAAGCACAAAATCATTGTGTTTCTGCGTTTACTGTTTCTTGCAGTCAGACAAAAGGGAAAAAACAGCTGAGCACCACAGAGTAATGGTTGTCCGCCTTTTGAAAAGATTGGAGCTAGACAAAGCATGAAAGTAATTGCCTCCTAAAGATCAAATCACATTTATCCCGTCTTGCAATTAAAAGTATCATTAGCATTTAAATTGCCAAATAAGATTGTGATCAACAGAAATCAATGGGAGCACCAAGGATCAGCCCGAACACTCCACGCTGTTTGCCACAAGGAGGACTGTGGTCATACGGGGGCTCCCCTGATCCAAATGCGTCTGGGGACGCGGCACTCCATTTTCTCTGGTACGCAGCGGACAGGAGAATCATTTCTCAGCTCCGTAGCTCAAAAGCGTCCTTGCTCTGTAACACAATTAATAACAGATACTCACTTTTGGTTAGTGCATTGTAAAAGTCATTTTGTCGCTGGAAATCTTCTGTCACAGATTACTCCTCTCAGTTTGAGGATTAGTTATGTTTTCTCCTTGCTATCCCCCTTAAATCTCCCCTTAAGCTGCCCTGAGCCTTTTGTAGCCGACGGAGCGAGGAAGAGCGAGGTCTTCAAGGTGGATGTCGAACTAGGAAACAGAGAAACTTGAATGTAGCTCACGGTTCCCCACCCGATGCTTTTTGCTCCCTGCAGGCTTGTGGTGCTTGTCAGCTTTCATTAGTGTCGGCGTTCCACAGACCCAATGCCCACACGCTGCCTGCGTCAAATTCAGCTCGGAGGTAGAGGAAGTGTAATCACACAGCTGAGATACACACGGGGCGGTCAAAACTGAGTCTAACTATGACGTGAGCCTTTCTGGGTAAAGATTGTTGTGCAAACATTAAATACAGATTAAAAACCAGATGGAAAATCATACGCACATTTTGATGATGACTATATTGTGTGTCTCTCTATGGCAAAGTTAGCATGCGTCCAGTCCTCACTGTATTCTTCTCACATCTGTGTCTCATAGCCAATAACTTGGATTCGCAAGCTGACGTTTAGTTTTGCAATGGCGGTAAACAAAAGAGGGCAATGAATGAAAATGAGAAAAATAATTACACAAACTATTGATTCCCAAAGAATCTCTCTGGTCTGCGTTACCCTAATTATGTTAATTATTAAAGGTGGACAAGAAGGATACAGGGATTAGAGCACTTTCAACGATGTTAGTACTACATGTTCACAACACACAGCGGTTATGTACTCAAAGAAACAACTTGGAAATGTATTACAAATGTGAAAACTGCATAACCTTGCCAACCAAATTGAGCAACAGGAAAATGTGTGTTTTTTTTTCTGCTGGAATTAATGAAAAAGAAGTCAAAAAATGTTCGAGTGGAATGTGCCAGTTTGTTTGTGAAGATCACTTCACCTGTGTTGCAAGCTTGTGAAGCATTTTCACCCAAATCATTAAAATTTAAATTTAATCCCAAATTTCAAGCATCTCCCTCTTTGTGTAGTCACGAGCATGAATTAGATTCACAAATGTGTGGAACCGATCGAGCACACGCACACACACGTGATGTATGTTTGTCTTTGTGTTCGTTAATGCAATCCCATACCGTACGCGCGTGCATAAACGCCGCTCCGAAAAGTGATGCTCTGAAGCTTTTGCTCCATTTTCTCACTGTTGTGTCAACCAGTTGTGACAGGTTATACGCTCTGTCTCCCGAGGCTGCTGCTTATGCATAACCTGATTACAAATTCAAGCCAAATTCAATCAAGAAAGCAGGCCATGACAGCTAGAGTTGTTTTCTGGGAGCTGGTGGTGCGTTTGTGTTTGGTCAAATTTAGTTAGCCCTTCAATGTATGCGGGCCTCAAAACACACTTCCTATTTGAAGAAGCTCCTTCAGGTGACGTACAATTAAATGGAACCATCAACATTCCTGTGGTTTCAAATGCAAATTGAAAAATGTGGCAGTCTGAATGGATGCTTATGTCTTCTATACTCAATAAATCCATCCCAACCGGAGGATATTGAACTAATATTCTGAAAAATACCATTGATACTGAACTTTAAGTGACAAAATTATCTGTTATCAGTTATCTGGACAAGATGTTCTCATTTAATTAATTGATTAGTTGTTCTGCCATAGACTATAAATGAATAAAACTTTGAACAAAAATTGTTATATATGCAGGGTAGACACACTGAAAACTACTTTATAAATTGATACATTTCCTGAAAGTAAATGAACTTCAGTTTGTTGCACTTTGATTTGTTCTGATGTGTATCACATCCAGTCAATCATAAGCAATGTAATTGAAATATATCACAATATACTGTACAATTAGGAGCAAACAGTCATACCTGCAGAGACCGCGTTTTCACGGGGTTCAAAGTGTAATTATCTGTCTCAAAGAAAATGGATGCCTTCTCCAATGGAAGAGGATATTATAGACCACAGAATGAGCAACATTACCTTTGTGAACACAGCTGTGTCGCCGGTGCAGGCACACCGGAGAGTGCCACATGAATCTGGCAGGGGCACAGCAGCCCTGTCTGGAGACAAGGTGATACGGACTGGAAATAATGAGCGTGAAAGAAAGAGTTAAGGGGTGCACTCATGCACAAATTTTCTGCACATTACAACGCTAGCTTGGCCTTGCGGAAAGGTCATGTTATTCAATAAGGACGTGAACCACTGCGAATGGGAGGCAGCAGCAGCAGCTGGAGATAATGTGTGTAGGTACACAGCTCAGTGTCTGTGCTCCACTTCATTATCTTTGATCATTCCTGATATTATGTCAGAATACAGCAGATGACATCTGACTGCCAGCATGTTTGATGGAAGGGACTTTTTTTTCTTCTTCTTTCTAATAATTACGTGGCAACATGTTCTGCTTCCTTGTCTCAAAGAATTATATGGCTGTGGTTCAAAGAATTTCAAAAGTACTGTACTTAGAACTGTTTGAAGTACTTTGCGGGAAAAAGTAAAGTTTTGTCTGACGGCCATGGTGACTTTCCAGATTAAGAATTTGAATCCAAGAAATTAAATTAGCTGATATTGCCTGTATAGCGCTCTCATTTTAGCGTCATTTGCATTTTTAGGTCTAAAAGGTTTTCGAAAATATACGAAGAACGTGTCTTCATTCAAGAATAGGGGCAGAGTAAATGGTAAATGAATTTGAAAGCATGAACATGCCAATTTTGATGAAAACTACTTTTTTGAGTTAACTTTAAAAAAAAAAATAGACATTTCAGTCAATTCTTTTTTTTTTTCTTAAAATAAGATGAAGTGGTTAGCACTGTTACCTCCCTGTGTTTGCGTAGGTTTCCTCTGGGTGCTCTGGGTTCCTGCCACATCCAAAAACATGACGCTTAGGTGAACTGGAGTATCTAAATCGACCGTAGGTGTGAATGGGAGTGTGACTGACTTATCTGTCTCTGTGTCAGCCCTGTGAAGTAGTACAAATTGCTGCAGCGCAATTGATAAAATAACACTCGATAACACAAAATTCCTTGTACAATTTTCACGTACACACCAATACATTTTTCGAACGTAACTGTGCTGTTTTAATTGAGTATTTTTTTCCATTTGAGACATTTTAGCCAGTTAGCTGTTAATAGCCTGTTAACAAATCTTGTGGAAAAGCCGCTCTCGCTACTTCACACGGCGAAGGGAGAATTGACACAAGGGCTTAAATGTGAATCTGTTTTGTAATAATTGGCTTGTATATTTATCTGTATTTGTTTTTATTTCCTATGGATAATTGAGTCTGTAATGAAAATTGAAAAGAAAAACAACACTATTACTTTAAGTAAGATGCAGAATACTTGTCGTAGGTTTTGCACAGTGGGGGATGAGTGCTCTTGGATTAGAGCGTATTAGTGCCAGCGATCCAGGAAAAACTGAGAGGAGTACGTCCACCTGCTGCTGGCTGGCTGTGTCTGGTTGACCTGTTACCAGTCGTGCGTACTGGGCTTCATGTTTGTCCGCCTGGTACTCTGATGGAGTTAGAATCCACCCAGAGGACTTGACTCACACATGCCCTTCTCCTTGCCCCTTATACCCTTCCATCCCTATCTCCTTACCTCAGTATCCAATTACAGCCCACTCTCATTAGCACAGTGTCTCTCCAGCGAGAGCCTTTGAAAGGGCAGGGGGAAAAGACTGCTGGTGCAACAAAGCCACGAACACGAGATCTATCAAAATCCAAGGAAAGAGTGAAAAAGGCAAGTGCAGGCAGGACTTCTCATTATAGTGTGCTCTAGAAGGTGAGGGGCGTAAAAAAAGTGACGGACCCTATGCTGTGCTGAGTGTCATGTTATCTTTTTGCTCTCTTAACAGGACCGACCTCCCACCTGCCCACAAACCGGCCCCTCCCCCACCCAAAAAGAAGAACAATGACATGAAGGGACACTTGACACCTGACGACATCCAAGTAAGATCATCATCCTCTTATGCACCCTTCACGCCTGCAAGGCCGTGCTGCCACATAGTCTGAAAAGTAGGCATGGATATGAAAAGATAAGACACTCTAGACAGATAAGAATGTCATCTGAATAGAAGATGTAATTTCTCATTTGTTCGGGGATGGTTTTGAATTTGCACACATTTTTCCACATCTTAATAATAGCCCAAGCTGACCCAATACTTGAGTAACTGTGCAGCAATTTCATCCCATATTCTCTTCATTACGCCACAGATTTTTTATTTTGATGAAATCGGATAAAATGTTTGCTCGTAAACTATATTGAGACAATCAACAATAATTTACCAGCATTGTGCCCAAATGGAGGTGATGTGTGCTCGTTCGAGACCATTCGGTGTCCTATTTTATCATTTTGGGGGGATCAAAAGACTGCTAATAAGCACTCCCTCTGCACTCTCCATGTGGTGTTGAGCAGAATCAGCTGGAGGGCGGTCAATACTGTACAAACTTGGCTGAGACCTATCGTAGAAGAAAAACACGGACAGACTCGGCAGATTGAGCATAGCCGATGAGGAGGAAGAAATCCAATTAAAAACACAAATGAAAATTTTATCACATTAATATAATAGAAGGGGTTACACGTTACATGTCTATGAAGTAAAAATATTACAGCTAAAATACTCAGTGTGGTACCAAACTACTGTGCATAGTATTAAATTATAATGCTATACAATATTATACTTCTACAATACTTCTACTATTTACTGCATTGTGCCTTACAGTGTTTTAAAGTAACAGAATTCAAATGCTCCATTACGGTACTTAGAGTGATATTTGATTGGTGATTTTACAAAATTTCATGATACTCAGGTCATTTACACATGAACTAAGTCTGTAACATTGTTTTTTTTTCATGTTTTTTTGGCATTTCTGCTTTATTGTGAAAGCCACTGTAGAGAGACAGACAGGAAGCTAAGTCACTACTATTTTTACTCAAGGTAGCCACTGCTCAGATGTAGCTAACTTTCTCACAGTAATCAGCCTTACTAATTAATGTGTTCCGTTTTGTCGCACGCTCTCCCAATTCCTTGTTTGACAATACAGACTGCGTATGTAAGTAACTAAGAAAGTAAAAAAATAGAGGTTGCAAATGTTTAGCCATGAACTATTACTGTGATTTAGACAGCTACAGCTACCGATAAGCTAGCATTAGCCTACCTGTGTGGCAGCAGCACAAGGAATCACATGACCCATGACATCACCGTCTGGACGCAAACAGGAAGTAAGTGCAGCGTAAACTGATTGAGTCGGAATAAAAAGGTTATTACTTTGAAGATGACAGCTTCGGAAACTTAAAGACAGAAAGTTAACAAGTCCTAATTATTGGTGTAAACTGAACTTACTACTCAAATATATTTTATCGTGATGAAAGAGGTTTTTTTTGTTTAATTATTAAATAAATGTCTCCAAAAGATGAAGGAATGCCCAACATGTCACCCATTTAGCCTTCATTTCTCTTTTGTCTCATTATATATTTGGCCTTCAAGTGCTTTTTTTTTTGTCTTTGGTGGCGTAGAATTTAAACGATATGTCAGCTTAATGACATGTTGCTGTACTTTCAGACAGATATATGCGTCTTATCTTCTGTGGTCGGCGACATTTCACACATTTGTTCTATCCATCTGGTGACAATTAGCAGAATGTCCTTGATAGAATGTATAAATATAGAAGTGGGTCATTTTGACACCTTAATGGTACTAACTTTACACTGCAGCATTAATATTAATATTCTAAGTACCATTTAGAAATCTTCCATAATGCATTTTTAAAAATAGAATGGTAGTACTCGTACTGATTAACATATTCATTTTTTTAATTGTCTTTGAATTGTAACATAGTTTTCTTGGAGCAATGTTCGCCATGCTCAGAACAAACAGTGGATGGCCTCTGATAATGAACCTAGCAGAGATGCTTAGTGTGGAAAATCTACTCATTTAATGATTTTAAAATCTCTGGTAAAAGATGATTGAAAAAGTAAAACTGATTAGAGTCTAAATAACTGAAAATTCTACTGCCTGACATCACCCCAGAATATCACATCTGCTCAAATTTGATGATAACATTCGATAATAAAATTTGGACTACAGCAAGAGATGATAAACAATGCAAAAAATGCATAACCTTAAAAAAAATCTATATCTAGAATATAAACTACTAAAAAGAGTGTGGGTTTTGTTAATAACAATAATAATAATAATCATTTACGACCTGATCCTGACCCTCAAATGTTGTTTTATAAATCCAAGGCCATTCTCGGACATCCAGCCAAAAAAAGTAATGAGGAGTGATAGTGATGCTCTTCCCTCCCTAAACAATCACTGTGGAGGAGTGTTTGAGCGGAGGCAGTTAATGTCCAACTGCTCATTGGTGATTAGCAAAAAGATGAGGTTATAATGACCATCGTACAGGATTTAATGTGCTTCTTTTTATGTCTATATTCAATTTAAAAGAAGCTGCATGTTCAGCAACTTAACACCTTGAAAAGTAAAAGTTAGAGGAACTTCACAGAAGGTTACTGACAACATTGTTAAGGTGAACGCTTTAAGGTACAATAGTTTAGTATTTAGTAATTCCCTGTATGCTCTGGATTGACACGGAACAACTTCTAAAGGTAAGTATGCAATATATTCAAATTGGAATAGCTATATTCTCTTTTGCTGTCTGAGTCTGATGCAAACCCCTGACACAAAGTTGACATTAATTTAAAGGAGAAAACCGTTTTAGCCTAAAACGTTATCAAAATATGCTTTGATTTAATCTAAAAAACAAAAGCAAAATTTAATTAATGCGCAGATTGAAAAAACTCCTGGAACAACAAACAATTTAAGATGGAATATTCAAATTAATCCCACACATTTGGTGTGTTTCCCACCTACTTTCGGTTTGCATCTGCATACAAATAGGAAAAAAAAATCTTTACAAGCTAACTACAAATGTGGATAACCGCAACACTGCTTTGATGTACATCATTCGTTCTTGTTTGAAATTGAAAAGTTGGCTCAAAAAGGACTGTATAAAATCTAATCTGGGTTACAGAATAAGGGTGATAGTGTTTTCACTCATCAACTGTAAACCCTCACACCAAAACGTGTGGCTCATCTGGTTTTGATGTCTACGCTTTCCTTCACTTGTTTACACTCTGAATGTCGCTGAAAAGCCAAATTCTCGAAAATATTTGAATTAGTGGTGACTGTGGCTCACCTAGTAATATATCTTATTTATCTGAGTCATTCTGATGTGAAATGCACATTTCTTTACTCTCAAAATAGGTTGCTTTGTGATTTATGTGGTCCAAAGAATTTGGCAACGCTGTAGTTTTCACCTCAGCCCAATGGACAAAGAAAATCCGCCCAAGCAGCCAAAATATCAACATCTGCGCTCACTGCATCACAAACACAAGGTGTGTGTTGCATTTTGGGAGCCAAAACGATGACAAGTTTCCAGGAGGCCAATGTCTTTATAACCCAGAACAAATGTTTCCTCAATCTGTCTGAACTCTGGTTCCCAGCCAGGAAATCCCCTCAGCGTTTGCTGAAATTAGAACACAACAGCTTACACAAAGTATACAAATACAGCCTGGCATTCAACAGATACATTGTAAGAGAATAACTCATCAAACAGCGGTCGGAGGCATTTTCATCCCTCAGATTGAATAGGGCGGAAATATGCGCTGGGGAAGAAATATTAAAATCAATTGCATGAATCTTGTAATCATTGCATTGATAATTGCATTGTTCTTGAGTACTTTTAAGTCTTTTGTGCAACTGTGCAATGTTAAAGAGTAACAGATGTCTAATAAAGGATTTCAGGGTGGTAATTTGTTCTTAAAAACAGTAATTAATTCCCTCATGAAAAGTCTTTAGAGCCTGCAGTGAACACCTCGTCTGAAAACACTTCAAATACAATATTCCCCAAAAACGTCACACTTTGCCTCGTGATGATGACAGATCATGCTGTGGGCACATTCTAAACCAGCAAGCAACTGAAAAGGAAACTATACACAAGTGCTCTCTATTAAGTCCTCAATATCAAAACTTCTGCGAAGAATATTTGAGGTGAGAAATTTAGACGTATGTCTTAGCCTCCAACTATTTGGTTTCGGGGTCAAAACAGAAAAAGACAGATCTCCTAAAAGTTTGTTTCTTTGAAAATATTTTGGTTGCCTGGGGTTTTGTGTCCGGAGTTTTATGGTGTGAATCATGTTTTCTTTTTTTTCACACCCATATAAATATTTATCCTGGATTTGTTATTAATTTTCCTTGGGAGTCCAAGTGTATCACTTTGCATACAAACTAAGTTTTGTGCTGCAAAACATATTTTCAAATAAATATATAAACATTTTTTTTGCCTTTTGTCCATGACATCACACAGGTGGTGCAGTCATGACAAAATGACAAAAAAATGCAACATTCTGTCATTCTGTGGACAAATTCCAAATGGGCAGAGAACAGAAACGTGTACGGATGCTCTGTGATTCAACTCTCACCGCTGAAATTTCTACTACATTTGCACACAAGGGATCTACCCAAACATACGTATATAAATTTAGCAAACACAATATCGCTACACAGGCTACATATCAGCAGCAGGAGCCGTATCATTCAAATGAAATACTGACAAAAGATCATCTGATTTGTGTGTGGCATTGCCATATTGAAGCATCATTTCCTGCAAATCTAAGATGGCATGAGGCTGCATTTTTGCTGAAACAACAAAACAACATCCCCCGCCTCCATCCCGCTATCTATATGGATGGTATTCCTTCATTCTAGAGAAAGAAAATAACTCCACAAACATTTTAGATTAAATACAAAGTGATTATTGACTTGTAAATTGAAAATGTCTATGTCTCCGTTTATCTACAATCCAGTGTCCAGTTGTTAGTGAACAGATTTTCCTCTGGAACGTGGCAAAGTCGCAGCACTGTTGTAGAATATCTCTAATAATAATGCCTTTGCTTGGAAATTATCCTGCATTTAAACTTTTCAGTGGCATCCTACCGGTAAAAGAAACCCCAAACCAAACACCATATTGAGCTTAAATATTATGATAGTGAGTCCATTTTGGGATGGTTGGACAAAATAAAGATATTCTTCCACTCAGATGAAAGCATGAAGGTTTGCTCAGGAACAAACAGATTGAATCCTTTAGTCCCTACGAGCACTCTGTACCTTCGCATTTCATCACTGCTATTGTTGCAGTATTATTTTGCATCCAACTGTCGCGTGATATTTAAGAGTATCATGTCACAAAATAACTTTAATGTCCATCCAGAGTTCAGCACAGCAGCTAAAGTTCAAGCCGTTGCCAACTCGCATTTCCCGTTCAGATCCTTGAGCTCGGTTCCACTCATTAAAAACCGAAAAACCAAAGTGTGAGGATGAACTTTGCGCGTGTCGGCCACATCTGCACCGATGTGTGCGTCACATATAAGTTAATTACCGGAGTGAACCTTGGTGAGGGCTGTGGCTAAGGTGTAAGTGGTGGGCCAGACGGGTTTGTTTGTGGGAGTTTGAGCTCATTATCTTGCTTTCTGAGCGCTGGTGTCTCCTATAGGTGGTTCATCTGGACAAGGAGGAGGAGATGCAGAAGCTTCCTCTTCAGCCTCCTTATTACGACATGGTGCCGGCCGAGTCCACCCCCTTCGCCGATAAACCGGTGAGTAGCGATGCCACGAGCGGGTTCAAGGCCGCTCCTTTATGTCGGGGTCACCCACGGTCGCTGCCCTCGGCCGGCTGTAATTGCCGGTGATGTGGTAAAGTTTCTGTTATTCCTGAAGGTCCTTCAGAATTTATTTGCAAATGAAATGCAGTAATCGACTGCTTGCTGAATCACAAGAAGAATCTTCTACTGGCAGCTGCTTCTTGTCTTCTCTGCTGTTAAAAGTGGACGGGGCTCTTTAACAAGCTGACCTATAAATCCACTGTGTGCTTTGCCTAAGCTCCTTATCTCATCATGTACATCAGCACCACTCACCTTTTATCTAAACCTGTTCCAGCCAATGGCCTCTGTGTGTGTATGTGTGTGTGTGTGTGTGTGCTACTTCACATTTCTGACCTCATCACTCACCACACTCTTTACCCTCCACCTCACCTCCGCCCCAGCCCCTTTAATCTGCTGTAATTGCTCGTGCCTTTTCAAGGAAGCCGTATGCAGAGGAACTGAACTGTGGCACTCGGCTGTGTAACTCTGCAGCGTGAAGTGTTTGCCGTATTGTGTAGATGTCTGAATAAGCGTAATTGCCCTTCTTCGGTCTCACATAATTCAGACGCTTTTGTTTTCGTCTCCTTGGTGAGCACCATACAATAACTCACAGCGTGAATGTGCTTTAAATTTGGATTATGCCACTACTTACATCAGCAAGCCTCATTTTATCTTTTCGCCAGAAAATTGTAAGTTATTGCATCGGGATGTGGTTTCATGTGAATCATTTTTGGGGAGAATGGACATCATGTAGCTGTTCAATTTTTTTTCTTTTTAAAGCGACGCAGCATAATCGTTGCATTCTTGTCCTTCAAAAGGCAAACGGAGTCACGGAAACTTGTTACTGCTTTAAGCTTATTTACTTAAATAATAATAATACTAATAGTAATACGCTTTGGTAAAAGTCACTTCCCCGTAATTGCCGTTAAGAGGAAATGAATGCATACAGGCTGCCTGAAGTTCCTCTCCTTCATCACACAAAGCGAAAAGTATACTGCAGCTTTCCCTCTGCAGTATTGATGCTGTTGATGAACCACACGCTTTGCCTTTCAGATATTAACCTGCCAGTGCAGCTCCGCATGTGTGCTGTGGTTTTTGCTTATCTTTTCTCATTGAACCAGCAAGCACAACTCGCTTACTTTCAATCTTTTTTTTAGACCAGTTCTGAAGGATATTAAACTTCATCTTTTGCGCCATGCTCAAAGAAATCTGATGCTCCCTTCTAATAATGCTTGGACACCAAGTGTAGCTTTCCCTACAATTTATGCTCCAGCTCTGAGAGCTTTCCATTTAAAATGAAATACGGGGCTGCTCTCAAGATGAACAGGGTATCAATGGGTTTTTCAAAACAAGATTTGTGATGGGACTGCATTGATTGCTGAGCGGCGAGAGTTACTAATGATAATTCTCTAGGGGCAAAACACTATCTGCCAATTTTGAATCTGATGTGACTGTAATTTTCCCCCTGATTGCACTCTGGTCATGACAAATAGTCAGAATATTTAAATCTCCCGTGAGTGCTGGGTGTGAGTGGTGTGAAAGTAAGCAAAGGTCATGTGCAGGGGCAGCAAACAGAGCAGAGATTATGTGCTAGGTTTAAATGAACGGGGAATACTGCAAATGTTTCAGGCATTTTCTTTGTTTTCCTATCTTAGGCAGCAATCAGACGTAGTGATACACCTGCTGTTACCTTATTATATTTTATTATTCCAACAACTCTCTCTGCCTACATCTGACATCTCCCCTTTGTATTTACTTTGTCAGATCTCGTGTTTTCTCCACTGAATTTATTACTACGTAAAGGCAAGCAGAGTAATAGGCCTGACATTCTCAATTGATCCGCTCTGTGACTTTCTTACAGTGTAGGTTGGTCTCAGAATAGAAGAATTCAAACGCAAACAGCATCAGCGTGGTGGGATCTGCTTCAGTGATATCTTAGAGGGTTTTCTTCCCTAACTATAGCAGGTGAAGATGGACGTTTTGTTTTTGTTTTGTTTCATTGCATCAAAACTTTTGATTTGTGTTTTAATACAGGACATTATACCAACCCTAACCTATTACATTCTTTAAAGTGAGTATTATCTAACATCAGATGCCTGCAGACATATTGTTATGTTACGAAAACACGTTTAGGTCTCTTTGTTTTTGTCTTTTTTCTAATTTTTTGTGTGTGGGGCGCCCCTTATTCATGATCCAGATGCAGGGAGCCAGTTACGGAAAATTTCATCTTTACTTGTAAAATAAATAGATAATTGATGACAAGAGAGATAATGAGGCCTTTTCTTCTGGGTGTTTATTTCATAAAGCTGGCCCAGTTTTGTAGATTGCATTTACAGCTGGTTTAGAATCATTCATTTCCATGGTAAACTCTCTGTGATATCACTCACCATGTTCACACGCAAACATTTTTTTTTTTTTTCTGGACTGCAATTGAGGCAAAAAATACAAAGTGAGGCAAAACACGGTGTATTACTGTGATCAGAAAGTTCATATGTTTGAATTGATTATCAGTCACACAATCTGGGTCATTTGTTGAAGGTAAGCTTTGGTTGATTAATGCTGAGCTGATGTGATCACCGTGTTTACATGACATTAAAAATGTATTTCTTGTCTTCATCTGAGTATAATGGACATTTTACATGCATGTTAGTGCAATGAGTGTTGACCCTGCCCTTCTTTTTGGATTATTGAGCTGAATTGAACTGGCAAAGTGCATTTGAAAGCTTCTATTTTTCATTTATTGATTACCTAGTTACGCTAATAGCAGCAGCAGCAGCAGAAAAGCAACCATGCTGGCATCCTTATGAATGGTTGTATATGGTTCATCGTCTTGTAATTTTGCTAAAAGCCATAATTAATACAGTCCAAACATGTACTCATTGTTGGATATTTAGGACAGATTCAATTTTGTTGTTTAAATCCAGTTTTCAGGACCATCTTAGCGTAGCACTGCATAACGTCTTGGAAATTCATGCTTGATCTGCTCATCATGAACCTAAACTCAGCACTCGAACTGGGAAAGAACTTTTTTGCACATGCACATAGTTTGCTCAGAGTTCTCAAGTTCTCTCAGAATCAAACTAATAAAGCTAACAATATCTTGTCTATGTGTGACTCGTTATGTTCTTATCATGTATTTATTCATGTTGTGTTGGTCGGTATACTTAAAATAACACACTAGTGGAGTTTCCTGGTAGTGTTTCTCCCCTAAACACAATGCATGAATACTACTAGTAGTAGTACTAGTATTATTATTATTATTAGTTGTAGTAGTAGTAGTGTTAGTGTTAGTAGTAGTAGTGGTATTGTTATTATTATTAGTAGTAGTAGTAGTGTTTGTAGTAGTAGTGGTAGTAGTATTTGTAGTGTTTGTAGTAGTTGTAGTGCCTATGGTTTATGCGCTGAGCCTCACAGCAAACAAACTTGGAGCTCTGTGTTTGAAGTGGAAACAGAGTGTGGAGTCGTTCTAATGGTAGAAAAGACGGCGCCAGCACATTGTTTATCTAGAAAACAGAGAGGGCGAAGTGCCCGTGGTTAAACAACACCTTTGACAACAACAAATCCACTGAATGTCATCAGCCGCTCATAACATGTCAAGTTTAGCCAGAAACATGAACATGAGAGTAAACAGGCCTTGTATATGTGCAATTTGTACTTCAATTAACTGTTCAGTCATCAAGCAGGAGTGGGGAAGATATGTGAAAATACTGTATATTTTGATACACATTACCCCATCTATCTGTCTGCCTGTCTACCTACCTAACTATTTATCTATCTATTCTATCTTTCCTACTTCCTTGTCCTCCTCTGACACACATTGTTTGAATTTGGATAGCTGATTCTGTCTTTCAACAAACTTGATTTGCATGCCATGTCAAATATACTGTACGTATCTACAATGCTGTCCATCCCCAACAGTACAAATGATGACTTCAACTCAGAAACGTCTTCCTGTTTTCCTCATCCCCTCTCCTGATCTGAACAATGAGCAGAGTGCTCATTCTCTCGCATGACGTCACACACAAACTCTTGTTTAACAAATTAACGTAGACTTTGGATCACAAAGCCTGTCTGGTTGGTATGCTAGGAGCTCAAAAGCACAGAACCTCTTCGGTAGGCTGGTAGCCAAAGCTTAGGGATGCTTCCTGGTTTTGATTTGCGCTAAACAATGGCCTGGACGCACCCTTTCACTGAAACAATATGAGCAGTCAGGTGACAGCACCTGTGGCACATTAACACACAAAGGATAAAGTGATGAGAACAGGCCTCGTCTCTCACACTCAGCAATCATCTTATTGTTCACATGTCCACATTAATACATGGATCAGCTCATCAAAACGTGGCTCTACAGCACTACCAGAGGTCAAAAACTTCACCTGATACTTTCCATTTGCATTGTCTGACATTTTATACGATCCATGCTGAGTCACATTTTCTTTGCTTTCATCCCTCAGGTCTCTCGTACGTACAAACTCTCCACAGCCCCATTCGCACAGGACTAGTATTACCTGTAGACCTGATTTAGAAATGACCAAACCCCCACCACATCTGTGTTTCGTGTGGCGCAATCGCACAGGATAAGCAATGTCTTTATTTACAGACATTATCCCCGCGGACTCGATGTCAAGGCGCTGTGTAACAATCAATCAAGAAATAAAGTTAGGCTCTGCTGTCAGCTTATATGATGACAGGGAGCAACTTTAGCAAGAAATGTGAATGAGAGGAATAACATTTTATTCTGTGATTGTTTCACAGAAGTACAAATAATCACACCCACACCCCAGCCTCCTCCATCCACCTCATCATCTTGTGAGATTTTGCTGTTTTTAGGAATTTGAGCTTCCTCTTCCTGTGAATGGGTCTCTGAGATCCCAAATTTGCACCCAAAATGCTGTGAAAACATCAGTTTCTAATTTTGATGGCAGCCTCCACAGTTCACGACTGGGACAGAGGCGAAAACTGCCCCTGCCCCAATTCACTCAGACACCGATTCACACGGGACTAGTATTATCACATGACCTCTGTGTTTGGTGAAATATGGTAGGTACTTCATGGTGGAATTTTTACTTGGCAAATTAGACATGGTAGATTCACATGGGATAAAGATCACAGACGACCTCTGCGACTATTTCAAATGACCAGTGATCCCCTGCTAATCCTAGTCCTGTGAATGTAGGGCTTATATCCCCATGACAGTCACATCTCTCCTCGCCATAGTTGAACTCATCTCCATTCAATATTTCTTCCCATCTGTCATTGCTGTTCTGTCTCGCTCTGGGTCTGTTTTTTCATCTCTTCCTCCATATATTTGTCTGATCCAGAAACACACACACACACACTCTTTTGTTTTGGCTGGCTCACTCCTCACACACCTTTCACCTCTCTTGTCTCCAGAACTCTGGCCACAAGGATTGTGATGTCCAGTATGCGGAGCTGGATACTGCAGCTTTGGCCTCCTCTCCCAGTCCACGAAGTTCTGCTCACACTGGCCCGGGGGACCTTGTCGAGTATGCAACCATCCAGCCTAGCTCTCACTAGCGCATGCCATTATAGGCCTTTCCCCTCAGACTTTGGCCTCAAGGTACACTGAGTGATGCACTCCTTCCCTGCGCCCAAGTAACACTTTGACATGCACTCACCTCCCTTTACACGCTCCACATGCTCCCTTTGTCAGCGCTCCCTTTGTGTCTTGGCGATCATTTTATTTTCCCTATGCTCCCCTGCAGTAAGTCGGATTGAGGTAGAGATATTTTCAGCCTATTATTTATACACAATGTGGTGCTCATAGCAGAGATGTTCAGCTCTTTTGCTCTGCTGACACACAATGAAACTTAAGTGTAGCATGCACACTAGCATGGGAACAAACATCAACAAGCTCAGCTTATATAAACCCAGAGAATGTCATGCAACATGACTCACTGGCACGCCAAAACAATTTCAAACTAAGAGTGCCATACCACCTTGTATATCCTGCTGTGCTCGTCTTCGCATGCACAAACACCTGTAGAGATCGAGTCTCTGTGTCAGCTTTTAACATTTCCAATATGTGTAGATATCAGCAGAGAGGAGATCATTTACCTGCATGAGTCTGTTGCATGGACATCTTAGAGGAATGTTTAACCCCATTAACATTTAAAAACTTGTATTATTGGGTGCAATGAATGAAAATTGTCATTTATCGTGTTATATAACCGAAAACAATGTGACCTGTTTTTGTAGTCTATGACCAAAATTCAAAATAATGCTGCACGAGGTTGGTGGGACTAAAACTGTTTTCATTTAGTCTGATAGCCCATCTTAACTCCCCTCCACAGTATGACCGAGAGGAAATCTATCCAGCGGTCCTCTGCACCTCTTGATCGCTTCATTATACAGACATAGTATAGCGAAATGACGCCCAAACAGCCACAAATAAGCTTGCTGTGGGACCGGCTAGACGGGTTTCTATGGCAATTCTTAAGACTTCTAATTCTCAAGGAAATTCGGCAGTCAGTTTCGATGCAATTGTTGAGCCATGCTGAGGCATACAACAAAATCTGTTGCAATTCCTCTTACATTGAAGACAATCTTCTCCCATCTCAGCCACTGGAGATGTAAAATAAGTTGTCACACCTGAAGCTTAAAAATCACATTTGGAAACAGGAAACAAGTTGATTTGATCTGATAAACTACGGTGAATACAATGTTTTTTACTGGACAGAAAGACTTTTTCCTGTTGAATTGCACATTTTGATTCATCGTGGAGGAGGTTTACAGGTGTGATATTACAAGGCAGCATGAATTTAAGTGTTCTCTTGTCGGCAGCCCCAGATGGCAGCAGGAGGTACTGTTTAAAATCTCAGTAGCGAGGGATCACGGAATACGATGTCAGCAAACGGCGTACATATTTATCAACCCAGTCAGTCTGCGATGCTTTATACCAAAGAACAGCAAAGTACAAGAGTGATATGAATATCAGCATATCCAGATTTCTCTCTCTGGTTGCTGGGTAACAGCTTTTACCATAATTCATCACTTCCCGTCGAGTGAACTCATAGCTAAACTTCAGACCCTTTGACTTTTTTCACACTTTAAGGAGAACAACACATGCAAAATCAATTTAACGAGGTGTCATTTAGCATTTAGCAGGTGTGTCTTCTTTGAACCACACTTTTATTTAAGGTGATCAATCACATTCATCCCTCAGAAGCAGTACATTTTTCCCCAAGTTGTTGGACCATTCTGCACTTCTCAGGAGACGACAGCATTGTCTTGCATCTCAGTGTTGAACAGTAGGGTCGTTTTTACTCTCCGTGACTGCTCAGCAGCACAGAGACACACACTATATAATGTCACCAGGGAAAGTCCCTAAGTATGTCATGTCTCAATGGTATGTTTTATCAGGGAATTCAGACAGAAAGTGTCCACCACAGGTCTGGACATTAAACACTCTACATATCTCCTGAGTGATTCCGATGTCTCAACGAGCCTCTTGAATCGAGTTGTGGACGAAATTATACCCCCCCTTCAACCGCAAAACCCATGTTATATTGCCTTCACGCAACACAATTTATGGTCATATTTTCACTCGCCAACAAAGCCAGCAGCAGTTCTCTTGTGAGCACGGATTCTAACATGTAAATTGATGAACCGAGTGATTCAAGAGGCTCGCGGACACGTCGGCGCGACTCAAGAGGTATCTAGTGGTTTTCATATCTGGACCAGCTGCCAATTCCAGAACATGTGGTATCAATCATGTTGTAACTGATAAAGTCAGAAATAGTAGCTGACACCTGACTACTTCCTGTTTGAACTGCCTGTCTTGTTGTTGAATCCCAGCTGGGAAAAAACAACAACAAATAACTTCCTCTTCATGTGTCGATCCTCAATTTCTGCTGAGGAAATATTGTGTGGTGGGAGTTTCCGTGATTCCCATCTGTCATGTAGAGCGAAAACCCCATGGCTTCAAAACATGGAAATGCATGACATCCAGACAACAAAGTCATGTAGCCTAATGTGAATTTAAGAGAGATTTAAAGACTTTTAAAGTGCTGTGGTATGTATGAGACATGGGGTGATTGATATAAAGTCTTTTGCTCTTCACTCAGAGGAAGGAGAGGGGCTCTCTGATCACTTTGGTAGAAAAGGGTGAACTACAAGCATCTCTCCTCTGTTCATGAGGTTACAGCGTTATAAAATATGCCCTTTTTGTGTGACAGTCTACAGAGAGCAGTCATTCTCTTCATAGATCTTCATAATTTATAGGTTTTAGTGACAGTGAACCTTTTTATATAACTGTAAAGCATTTTTTAAATTGCCTCTGTGTCTTGCCTATTGCAGGATTGCAAGCCAGTTACAAACTCTGAGAGAATATTAGAGTTTCAGGATAGTGATCACAACTCTCCATTGTCCTCATGGAGCTATGATTCTTCCATGGTGACTAATTACACACTTCAAACATTAATTTTCGAACGTACAAATACTCCAAATTGTTCAATCTCTGACTTTAATGGAGACGTGGATCTGTTAATTATAAATGTAGATGAACAGAAAACTTTTCTCAAAGGTGATCGTAATCAGCACCATAATATAATTTTACAGAGACAGTGCCTAATCTGTTTTAACTCTGTGTGCACAACAGCGCAATAGGGAGTAGAAGTGGATCAATGTATATTTTGTGTGGGGGTTTTATTCACTTTAAAACAGTGAAAAATGATCAAAATAGACCATAAATGCCCTGACACTAACAATGTGGAAATCTGTAAGTAATCTTTGACAGCTCCTCATGTGGGAGCGCATCAAACTTTGCCATCTTATCCTTTGTTAAAAGTCATTTGGTCTTAAGTATGAATTTACCTTTAATCAAGAGAATACAATGGCACTTTACAATGGCAGATTTGTATCATGTTATTGACATGTCTGTACAACACACTGGTATATATAGCCCTTAATACTTTTCATATTAATTTGTATAGCAAGAGTTATGAAAACCAGGTTAATGTGATGCTGATGCCAGAGAGAGAGAAAAAAAACCCTCAAGATCATTATCAAACTCAGTTTAAATATACCACAACACAATATTGGGTGGTGTTAAAGTTGAAATCTAAAGATAAGAAAATGTTGAACACAGAGATTAGACAGGTCTCAGAGAGAGCAGACAAATTAATGAGTATTGATTTAATTGTATGTTCAGAAGGTGCGGCAGCCCGTGTAACTGATGATATCTCGGTGGAACCCTTGAGAATGAAAGTGCTCCTGGGAATTGTTGAGTTGTGCTCAGACATTTCTGTGCCTCATTCATCAGCATTAAGCCTCCACTTTGTCAATTAACTCTTTGTTAGCTGAGACAAATACCGAGCAGCTCATTTATATTCAACGATTTTACATATCATGAGAGAGAATAATGGCTCTTTAGTGCACATTTGGCTGGTGACTGAGCTTTGAATGTAATCTGTGAAAGAAATCGGCCAACTGTGAATTAACTGTATTTTGGAGTTATTGCATTAGGTCACACTTCTCTGGACTACATGTTATCTACCGAGCACACTTGGACATAATGTACTGTACTTTTGACGTGGTTGCTGAGTCAGATCTCTCTTAGAGCAGCCTTGAGTTTACTTTTTAAAAGTCTTGTGACTGACCTGGGTCCAGTGCTGCAGATGTCCTCATGGCCTCTGTCGGCCTAATTCTGGCGTCATTGAAATAGCAGGAAAGCTGAGTTGCACTATAGAATTATTTTTTTTTTGTCACTATTCACTCGGGTCTGATACCTGGGGACTGATTTGTAATAATTGCGTGGTCGTCTCTGATCTTAATCCCATGGGTGCCTTTGCCTGTAATTTGCAAAGTAAAAATGGCACTGCGAATTACCTGCTGTATTTTCAAGCAAAACCGGTGTCATATGATAATGAGTCCCCTGCGACTTAGTATATCTGTAGAACCAAAAATAAACGGAGACAACAATTTGGGGGAAAACAATATCTTGCCAGATGACAATTGAAAGAAAAAAAATGTGATGTTTGCAGGAGACAACTGATAACAATGTTTGTATCGTCTAAAGGCAAAGCTCAGATTTTCTGCATACCAGACAATAATTACATTCCCCTTCCTGCTCCAGCGTCCTCCATTCACTCCTATTCTATTCAGTCTTACATAAAACAACTGGGGAAAAGATGAATAGTAACATAGATAACGCTCTGACATTTTCAGTCAATTCTGTCTTAGCTTTCCACGTACATTAGATTTCTATATATATTTAAATGTCAAAACAATAGCTATCAGCGCTGTGCTAATGTTGTTTAACTGATGTTGTTTAACTGTTGTGACATCTGTGTAAGCTACTGAGACCTATAATGGTCTCTTTTTATATATATATATATATTTTATTATTGCTCAAAGAAACAGTAGGTTTCTCTGTGCAGTAAGTCAAGGCAAAAATGTGTAGCTTTGTCTAGTGAACATTATAAGTAAGAGGAAACAACCTCTTGTTTTCTGTTGATAACAGGTTAATTTATCTTGTTATCATGAGAAAACAACTTTTGGTTTCTTGAGCTAATGGAGTAATTAACCCGAAATAACGGCATTAAAAAATAATTGCAGGTGCGGCTGTTCTCTGCATCCATATTTTAGCAACTGAAACCCGACAATAGGAGAACAAGCTCTTTCTGTTGCCAAGTAACAGTTGTGTAGAATTACAGATTTGCAAAAATGGAAGTCAACGTTTGCCACTTCTTCAAATACTGACCAAGTAATGTAATCAATGTGAATCTTAATATAAAAGTTCCTGAGCCGTGACAGGTGGCAGGTGGTGAAACTGTGAATTGAGATGTTATGTTGAATATACTCAGGAACAAACCCAAACACATCTTTGCTTTTAGATAACTCTCATCATCCCAACCATTCAACTCAGTAATGTTATTTATCAGAAGCTTTTATCTCAGGCTCTTATACCAGAAGAATATTAACATCAGATTTATTATGAATTCCAAAGCTAAAAGGCCCCACAGGCATGTGTATAAATTTGCAACTGCTGGAGTTTGACCTATAAGTTTTTGTTTATCTATACATTTTTTATGGCTGTAGTTTATTTCACCTTAGGCTTATCTTCAGCAGATGTCAAGCTCATCTTTTCTGTTGTTATGCTCTTCCAGAGTTTCCGCATCAATTTCTGGGCTATAGGCCAATGCAATCGGATTCTGATGATTTAGGATAATGGCCTACCTGAAGAGATATACTAATTTAAGAGTCAGCCAAAGGGAAATGTAATATGTGGGAGGTAATTTGTAGATATAGAAGAGATGATGAGACTGTCAATATCAATTAAAGCAGCAATGGGCAAGGATTGTATGTAGGTATCTGTCTTATCAGCCGAAAATCAGGAAATAGGGCTGCAGAGATGACAGTGTACCAACCCTGTAGATTCACTCCACAGGCCAAAACTAATGCTATCTGGCATTATATATATATATATATATATACACACACACAGATGTTCATTTTTGTTCAGAGGGAGTATCACAACATTTTGAGAACAAAATGTGGTCTTGGTGGGCCCTCACGCTTCTACAAATCAATAATTAGGTCAACAAACATGCGATTCTGTGGTTTTTAGGTTATTAATTGGGATTAGAAAATCCGACTTCAGTCTGCACAGCTTGAAATGTCACCATACATTTTGGATCTCATTTCAGATCTAATTTCTCTGTATTGATCCTTCATGTTTACAATGAGACAATTTATCATTCACAAGATCACAGCGGTAACATTACATGCATAGGGCGTTTAATGTACAACATAAAAAAAAGAAAATATATATATCAAGCATATCATGTGAGGCATGTAAAGATATTGTATAGCGTCGTAGCCGAGCTCATTCAGCAGTGGGAATAGCTTTTCAGCTTGCTACAGGCATCGTTATATTATTGCTATATGAATACAACATATTAAAAACAGTGCTCTGTTTTGCATTTTGCATATAAAGATCCTCTTCTGGCCTCTGCATGATATCACGGAGAAGCACAAACTCTAATGCAGTTAAGCGTGTGTTAAGATGAATCATTACCAGCAGAAAAAGACTGAAACTGTTTCCTGCTCTTTCAACACGGTCATCGGAGTTCAGGCTGTATGCTGTATTTCATAGTAATTTCTCACCACCACATGAATTAATAAAAAGGATTTTCTTGGTGACAAAAGCAAACAATGTTCCTGTCACAGATGATTTGTACGTACAGTTATATGTGCGTGGTTATGCATTCTGTGCCTGCTGGGTCCTACATACCTGGGTGTGTGGAATAATAAATCCACAGAATAACAAAGATTAAAGCACAGTTTGATTAGAAAGGGCAAAAGGTACTTTATAAAGAAAAAAGTAGCTCCAAAGTAACCATAAAGTTATGGCATTGCAAAGTCTCAGCGGGCTAATGTCAAGAGATACTTACCCTTCCATCAGTGAGGCAGCAGTTTTAGCAGGTGGGCTCCACAGCTGACTGAACCCAGACTATGTCCACTTGTGCCCCTCTGGACTTTTTTAAGCAGGAGGGAATGTTTATCAAGTCATTCTGGATACTGTATGTCCAGTTCTGTTTGCTTTGCAGCCTATTTCATTGCTCGGAAAAGATGCTATTCCAGGACAATGTGGTCAGTTGTCCTTGTAGTTTATGATTCAAAGTCAATGATATTCCCATTTTTAATTTTTTTTATTTCTTATAATATTTCATGATTTTTCGGTGTCAAAAAATGTTTCAAATTTTCTTGATAGTAATCAAGGAAGGTGACAGAATTTATCATGTTCTGCGTTTTGATAAGTTAAGGATTCAAGTTGTCAAGCCTGATTCAAACACAGTCATCCATCCATCCATCCATCCATCTATGTGTGAAGTTGGCCTGCAACAAAACAATTTTCCAACCGTAATGTCTCTGTCTTCCATAGTTATCCTGCCTTTTAGTCACAGAATTTATACGCATTGAAAGGGTTTAAGTCTCAGGTCTGATTCCCAAATGTCTTGAGACACACCTATGAGTTGGGGAAATTGCACTCAGGAACATTCATTTTAATTTTCCTTCAAATCACAAAGGACTTTCAGAATTTAAAAGCTGACATAGTAGAAAAGGCTTCGTCAGCAGCCTCACTCCTCTTTTACACTGACCCAGAAACAAACAAGGATGTCAGACCGCCCTGTCTTCGTCTCCAGCATGTGTGTCAGGCCAGCCTTACGTGAATATGTTTTGTCGTAAAAAGAAAAAACAATTCACCATCATACAACACCACCAATCACTTCCTTTATTAATACTTAAAAAAAGTGCTATTAAAGGACCTAAAGAATACACTTCCTCTGTGCCAAAGAGCAGATTTGTGCTTCCAACCTCTACACTGTCAGCGGACGCATCTTGCAGGTCAGAGGAGAGAGCTGCGAGCATACCGTTAAGAAATCCAATTTAAGTTAGCTGATCAAACATCCACCGATGAAACGGAGGCACTACAGAATGATCAAAGAATAAAGACTCTATAATTAAGCACGCTGATAAAGGAGGGTCAGTGGTGGTGCAGGATGGAGTCTCATGCATTCAAGAGCCGTGTTAGATGAAGGTTACTAATCACTTTTTAAAAATGGGTCACAGCTCACAGTCCCTACAGTGTATTCTATTGAAGCAGGCTGTAGTAGGAAGAGGAGACAAGGTGCAATCAATGCTATGACGGCAAAACATTGTGATTAGTAGATATTCATCTCCTCATTAGTGCCGATTTCCTTCTTTCATTTTTTTTCGATTGCTCCTGTTGCACTCGCAAAACCTATTTCAACGTTTCAGCCGCAGCAACTGTATGATTTGGTTCAATAATTATTTCAGTTTTTAATCCCTTTTTCACATTCATGGATTTAATAGGTTATAACATACATTTATTAGGACTTTCACTGAAGGGAAGGAAATTTGAATTCAATTGGTTAGATAACTTATTGTCTGCTCATTATTATTAAAAGTCTACGGCCATATTCCTCATGTTTTGCCCTGATTATCTCCTGTATTGATTATCCTTGTGTTTAATGGCAAAATGCATCAATCAACTGGCAGATTTCAATCTGTTTCTGGTTTTGTTACCCCACCAAAATATTTCCAGAGCTGGGATCGTCATTTTCGTAGATGTAGAGATGCTTGAAGAATGTTCGTAAGTTCTATTTTCACTCTCATCTTTTTCTTTTCTTTTTTTCATGTCACATTTCATCATTATGTGTTCAGTTTTGTTCTATAAAGTCATAGGAAAAATGTCAAAGACTTATTAACAACAGGAATTATTAACAATGCTTTGAGTTGACATAGAGAATCACAATTATCTAGAGGCAGCATGTGGCCAGTAGGAGGCACTGTAAACAATTTCAACAAATTATTGATCATATGAAGTTAAAACTTAGCCTTATCCAATACTATCCAACACAACAGCCTTGCAGCAAATTTGTTTGTAATTGTCTGAACATTATGTTTTTAATTTTATGGCTGTATGGCTGTGTTGGTGGTGCTCAGACTCTCAAAAGGTCTTGGGTCGCCATATTGTAGGAATGAAGACAAGAGGTTGCTCAATCGTTGGGAGTGTAATATGCTCGTTGTCATTGTGAAAATAGGCAGAAATGTCTTCCCAAAATAACAAATCCTGCTGTATTCACGCTGACCCAGACTTGGACCCGCAGGGACCTTAAACTGATAAAATGTTTTTAGTATTAGTTTTAAAAAATGTTTTAGTATACAGAGGTCTCTAAAATCCCACAATGTAATACAATGTAATACTACTTGTCTCTTTTACTTACAAATATTGAGTATTTCTTATTTAACAAAGGAAAAACAACCTTTTTGCAAAGTTAAGGCATTGATAAAGCAGCACTCCCACTGTTGAGATTAGACAAAGAGACTGATTGTCATCAAACTGATCGTAAAAGTTTTGGGGAGTAATTCATAGAATCACACAAGGAAAACTGGCACACGAAACCACCTCCACAGCAATTGAAGTTGGAAAACATAACAGAAACACTTCAGATTTTCGCAGCATGAGTGAGACTGGATGATATGAGTGTGAACACAGTGCTCCTAGAATGTGTGAGAGAACAAATCAAAATTAATGGAATCACATGTATTGAAACTATCACACCTGCATGAGGTGAATACAGTTGAAAACATCAAAGAAAATAAAATTCATGTCTCCCAAATACAGTAAAGTACAGATGAAATTCACCAATTGACGGAAAAAGGTCCTAGTTTTTATACAATGGTTTGTTGTTTGAATAATGTAGAACAGTATAGAGGAAATACTACAACAACAAGGTACGCTGTACATATAAAGAGACGATATTTGTCCCAATGGGTTAATTAAATGTGTGTAGGAAAAAATGTATGTTTCCTTCGGAGACACACATACCGCTGAAAGCACGCACATACTACTAAAAATTCTTCATTCACACATCGCTGGGCTAACATTGTAATTCAAAATTAAGTTTTATTTCTACTTTCCAAAAGAAAATCAACATAAAACAGAGATTTCCACATTGCTGTAACTGGAAATATAATTTTATAGTTCTGAAGTTTCTTATTATAAACCTGCAAATGCTTTTTTATTCTGTTTTGACATCACTGACAGTGATGAAGCAAAGGATGAGAAGATTATAAAAGAAACAGACGTGTCAAAGAATTGGAGCACTTGCGGGGATATAAAAAGAAAGTTCAGAGCTCAAACGTTAATTATATTTCCATAATATGAGTCCTGCATGTTGTAAAACGGCTGAAAACTTGTCGTTTCTGGTTGTAGCCCTGCCTCTGCCTATGACAAAACCACCTCTAACACACACTAATATGATCGTAAATTCTAT
Source organism: Brotula barbata (assembly GCA_900303265.1). Lineage (NCBI taxonomy): Eukaryota > Metazoa > Chordata > Actinopteri > Ophidiiformes > Ophidiidae > Brotula > Brotula barbata. The sequence continues at coordinate 70,222 of OMNV01008525.1, forward strand.
GACGGTACAGGTACAAGTTTTTTTAGTAGTGTGTGCACGTGCTTTTAGCTAACATGAGCGTGTGCCGTTTCGACATTTGTATGCGAGATGTTTCTCATTTCTGTGTGTAGGAGGTGTTTTTAGTTGTGTGCGTGCATCTTTATAGTCGCATGTGTGTGCTTTCAGCGGCGTGTGTGGATGAAACCTACTTTTTGTAGCATACAGCAGGTACGTTTTCAATACTAGCACTAACCATCCTGCATTTACATCTCATTTAAAAGTGAATCTGTCGTAAATTTGCTGTAAATTCTGCAGCACAAATCGAGTTTGTATCTTAGAAATACAGCTGACGTGTGACATTGCTGATTATTGTGTGTATTATCTTTGTTCTCAGTGAACCGCTTCCATAGTTAGACTCGGGGGTTTCACACAGGACACACACACGCTGTTATGTACGGACACGATGACCTCCCATTTTGTCTGCAGTCAACTTTCCCAACGTAAAAGAAACCCTATGACCCTGCAGTGTTTTCTTCTTTTCTTCTCCTGTCTCTTTCATCTCCCAGGACTCTGGGAACCGTCCAGAAGAGCCATTAAACCCGACCGAGTACATGAACTACCAGCCCGTCTGCAACATGCAACGGTTTCCCGAGTCTCAGCCCACTCCATCTTACCAACCTGTTACCTTCCTGCCTCAAAAGCCCTACGCGCAGCATCCCGACATCGAACCTACGTACTCCAACACCAGCTACCCGGCCTCTGCACCTCGGGCTCCATTTACTTTCCCTAAAGAGCAATCCGTGTGACAGGCCACATAACTCTTCACTCTGCAAGAGGCATGATGATAGTGCCACAAATGCTTGATTAAAAACACAGCTCTGCTGAAAGGATGTGCATCCTTCCCCACCTTGCTTCGGATCGTTCTATAAGCTTAAAACATGTGTGAGCTTCCCTGGGCTTTTTCTGGAATTGTCAATAATTTGTATCCCTGAGTCCCGTGTGTATCGTGCACCGAGGCTGTGTCACCCTGTGCTGTTAGAGTGACCGACACCCCTTCATCCTGTAGCGTACGTACCCACTCATCCTCTTTTGCTTTTGATTGCTCACCTACCTTTGCATATTTTGCCTTTGCCAATCATCTAAGTACGGAACATGCCATTCTTGTGTCACTCGAGCTTTTACTTTTTCTGTTCCTAATCCATCCTTTCGTGATAGTGACCTCTTATAGTAAGATTCTTCTTCTTCTTCTTCTTATTCTTATTATTATGATTAATTTCTTAAATATGTGTTTGTCAACTCCATGCTTGCTTCTTTGAAATTCGAACATTCTATATGTGTGATTGGATATGTTTTGGCATAAATGACATTAGATTAGCAAAGATAATTATCAATCTATAATGACACGGATTACCCCTTTAATGGCAGTTAATGACAGGGTTTGTTGTTGGCAGTCTCTCAAGTGAATCCCTCATTACTCTTCATAATAGCTTTGCTGTTATGGCGTTTGACTGGGTATTTCAATTTATTAAAAGCGAATGTTATCCTCATTAGCAAAGAAGGAAAACAAAGGGCTTGAGATCAAGCAGCGTGCCACTCGTTGCCAAATAAATGGAGTTTACCGTACAATTATTATCCATTTGCTGCTGTAATGAAAATTGTTGCCACTGTTGAATGGAAATACAAATGCAAGAAAAAGTGTGGGAACCCTTTTTTTTTTACATTCTAACTAAATTAACACACAATCAATGCTTCATTTATCGTATTAATTAATCAGTCATAGTCCAGGTTTAGTGTTTGGATGTTAGGAGAAAAATGTGTTAGGGTTTGTTTTTTTTTTGCTTTATATACATACAGTATATGTCTTCATTCTTTTCAGCATTACAGATGTAAACAATTGTTCAGAGCCTAATTGTCTTCTAATTCTTCACAAAAATAAGCGAGGATAACTGCGTTTCACTTTCACTTGTTTTTGACGAGAAATTGATTGAGCGAGCCTAATTCAACCTGGCCTGAAGAAATGAACCAAACTACTAATTATCAAACAACATCCCCACAACACACACGTCCCACAACCCCATCATCTCACCGGTGAATTTTTAGTGATCGGATCACATTTTGAAATCCAAAGGTTTTCCAAAACTTTTTCTTTCTCTGTATTTGACCACCAACGTGATATACACTGCATTACCGCACATTGCGTTTACATTATCTCGAGCCATACGCTATATTTTCTGCACAACTTTGGTCTTGTGGCATCATGGGTCCTTTGTGTTTTACAGATGAATGCGACTGTATTTTTTCCTTTGCAGGTGCAATAGATGAAGACAATCAAACATTATACTGGCTGTAGAAAAAGTAAACGCTGTTCTTGCATGTATGTAACGACCATTTCAAGGACAGCGCTTGCGTCTTTATTATAATTTGTACTGTACTAATATAGCCTGTGGACTTAGAGACAAAGGCTGAGGACCTGTTTGTCGTTGAAGACTGTATTTTTTTTGGTTTGCTATTTGACAGCAATCCACTGATTCCCACTCGATTTCATACTGTGACTGTACATTTCAGACCATACATAAGCTAAAGTGTTTGACGAGCCAGTTCCAGCGTACTGCCACCCACACACACTCCCTCCAGACACAGCAAATTTGCATCAACTGAAAGTTCACATTTCTTTCAATGTTGAATATATTTGGGAAGAAAAAAAAACACAAACTTGTATTTGTGGTCATGTAGGGGGAAAAAAACTATTTTTGTGTTTACTCTTAATGGAATAAAGTAAAGACTTTTTCCTGTGCTCACTTTTTTGTTTTGCAATGACTAGATAGTTGTGCTAGATTTATTTTTTTTAGCTCAACCAGCGCCCTCTGGTTTGAGAAGTGTATCATCGCTGTATCTGCCATGTGAGAAACACAGAAACAACTTCTTTTGTTTGAAGTGCTACTGATAGAAGAAAAGTGTGTGACAGCATCTCTATGTATTCATGCTCACTGTCAGATCCTTATGTTTTCAACCACATTCCGTTCATTTGAATGTCCTTAAGATGGTTGCCATGTTTGATTGCGTCCTCTACCTTGTTGTTTTGTGTTTTGTATCGATTGCCACTTTTTTGATATATACATATGGTATATATTCTAGACCTACAGCACATTTCTTTTTAAATTTGATGTACATTTGTGGAAGTGTAATATCTGGATAGTTGTATGGATATTAGCTGGAATAGCAGAACAATGTGGAATAGTTTGACCTGTATTTTTTATTTGGAGTTCCGTTTGATGTAAATATTAACATTGTATCTGATGTGTGGAAACGATCATGCAGTTTAGCATTAAACTTCACAAACTGCCCACGTTATACGTTGTTGTCTCGCAATCTGTTCATGCCGCTCTCATCAATACTCTATCGATGCTCCGCAAACATCGTTGGACATCTCTAACACATTTGTTGCACAAAGCAATTCATTAAGATTTACACAGAAACTGGTCAGGTGGAACGTAACGACCCAAAGTACAGTCTTCATTCAGCGCGTGTGTGTGTGTGTGTCTCAGGGTGCTTTCACACCAAGAACATTTTGATGGTTTGATTCATTACAGCAGGTATTAACACTCCGCTGCATGCCAACCAAGTGAACCCTGACACCCTTCACACAGCATAATTTTGGCCCAAATTTACACACGCTGTCAACACCTGTGTAATCGCCAATAAAAGCCCCTGATCAGAGGCAAAGGTGTGTGTCAATTTGTCTTTCTGAGGCATCACTGAGGCTTGGGAGATACTGTATGTAGTGTGTTAAATATCTGGATGGGGTGAATCATCTTCTGACTGACAGTGGGAGAAACCACCGATGAGCGTAGAGACAAATGGATTTTTCCTGCCGAGCTGTCTGTCTTGTTGTTGAATCTTGGGTGAGGTGCCTATCAGTCACGTAGAGTGAAACCCTCTTGACTTCCAGACCCTGATATGCTTGTGTGTGTACAAGGCATTTAGCCTGTTTTCACACCTGGAGTTTCACACCTGGATTTTCACACCTTGGTTGCACATTTTAAAAGAAGCGTGTCAGTGACGTTGTTTGGACATCTGTGTTATCTGATTGGTTGCGGCTCCCAAATGTTTCCTCGAGTTCACTGTGTTGCGATGTTATGATGTCATAAACGGCTGATGACGATGCAGCAACAGTACGAACATGCAGATGTCATCATGTGAGAATTGGTCTTTTTTGTCACTCCAACTAGAAAACAGCTTAGAAATCCTCTCTCTCTCTCTCTCTCTCTCTCTCTCTGTGTGTATATATATATATATATCTGTATCTATCTCTATCTCTCTCTCACTCACCATTTCATTTTAGTTACACTGTAATGTCATCATCAATCCATATTTCCAGTAGATGCGATATTTCTTCCTACAACTGTATCTAGAGCTCATCAGAGGTGACATAGCAAGATAAATTTCCATTTACGTTCCATGATATATATGATAAATTACTGAGTGCTGTAAGTAAAGTATAAGCGTGCTGAGCTGAAAAATGACTGAGTGCTTGTAGCCTCTGCAGATTTTTTCACCAATCAGCTAAGACACACATCCAATACGTTACAGTTTGGTGTACTTCCTTTGATGCCGTACGAAAGCTGCTGAATCAAATATAAAAAAGATTCAATGTCACGACTGTTGGAACTCTTAGGCAGAGAGAATGGAGGGCAGCCACGGTTTAGAGCAGTAACTGTCCGTAACAGATTACCTCAATATCTCAACCCCCCGGTTTTGTCCGTCCTGTAATATCAACCGGGGTCAGAAGTGTTTCTGTTCTGCTTAAAATACGAGCGTACACTTCAGTATTTTCGGGGTCACCCAAAGTACTAAAAAGTCATGAGTTTAATGAGTTTAATCATAAATATTTGATTCAGCAGAATCAGGGCCATTTTTTCGTCTGTAGAGCGGACAGGAAGAGAGAAATGTTCGCTGTTGCTGCACTGCATTTGATGTCTACTAAAAAATACCTAAATTCACCCACAACCAGACAACTACCTCAATGCTACACCATGAGAGATCCGTTTAAAAATGGAAACGTTTTATGATCATTAAGGACGGATTGAAAACTTTCAAGGCAGCTCAGGATGTTTAGGTTTGTTTTTCTGGGTGCTTTTCTTTTTCAAAACTTCTCATTTCAGGCAATTAATTCTTTTTTTTTTGTGTATCCACCTTCACATCAGGATGACACAATATTTAGTGGTGAAAAACAAACCTACCTGGAATTCAAGCATTTTTTGATTTGATTAGCTGCAATCTTGCCTGCACACAGCCAACGTTTGCACCAAAGAAATAAATATATATACATAAATAAATAGCCTTGGCTGGACAAATGCATTAAAATATCTGATTCCAAAGGCAGTGAAAACGTCCTCTGGTACCTGGTCTTTCTGGAAAAATAACAGGAAGCGGTGCTCTAATCCGTACAGTACTGTTTCCTGCAGAAGAATGAGGACCAACCAAACATCATGCGTGTATCAAAAAAGGGTTATTGTTCAAAATCTTTCCCAATAACAGGTTAACTTGAGTGCTTTCTCCGTGGAGAAGCAGGAAACGCTTGAGAACTCATCCAGAAAAGCCCACTTGATTGGATTGGGTGAAGTCTCCCGGAACAGATGCTTTCTGTCACTTTTATTTTTACACACTCTTTTCCTTCTCTTCTTCTCTTCCCTAATTTGCGCCGTCTTTCTATCCGCCAGACAGACGTCCCAAAATCACAAATTAATACCGATCGCAATATTTCATTAAAATACTGCTACTTGCTCAGATATATCAGCAGTTCTGTTACTGGAATAAAACCTAAAATGTTTTTTTTCTTTTTTTTTTTCTTTCGAAGGATAGAGGAGCGCAAAGGTCGATAATAATGAGGGTGTTTGAAAAGTTCTCTTCAAAGTGGCATATTTACAGTGGATCAATGCATCAACAGCAGACATCTCCTCAGAAATGAATCTCCACCTCAGTGACAGTCAAAAAAAAAATAAGAACCATTCCAATCTTTACAAAGGTACAATTTATTTCAGGGATATTGCAGTGAATTGTGTTGAGAAATAGAACGCCTCTTCCGACCACTGTTCCTGTAGAATCACTAACAAGCTTCCTGGTTAGCCCTGGAGATGTCACAGCAACCACCAAAGCTAAGCTGTGGCAATACAACTGCAACATGTGCATGTCCAAATAAAATACAGATTTCTGTCACGCACAAAATCAAAGTCACAGCAGAGACGGCCCAAGAAGACGCTCTGATTTTCTACTGTCAGGATCATGACAGTAAAAGCATCAATAGGGACGAGTGTTTACATGCATTCACAATTTCGGCTCATTACATTGGAGGAGGTAATTTCCTTGACCTTTCAGACAAGCATCATAAATGCATCTGTTTTGCTTTGCGGGCATGTCTGTGTCAGCGTGTGTATGTGCGTGCGTGACTGGATGTCAGTTTACTCAAAGAGTTGTTTCTGCATTTACCAGGAAGAATCAATGCTGCGCTTCCGTGGATGCAGGAAAACAGGGACACATCAAGGAAGTAGCAATAGCCCGGATGGCTTTACACTCCATTTTTTCTCGTCAGCTCTTCGCCATATTCTTGCCATATTATGTTAAGCTCATTGGAATGCATAGGGGAGAAAAGGGAAGCAGAGATGAAATTGACTGATTTACTGCCTTGCACAAATGGAAACAAATTCCATGTGACACTGCTCAGCAGAGGGAGATGAGGCTTTTCCTCATGGAAGCCTCAACCAATAAGCAATATTTTCTCCAGCTATACATCATACCCAATTCCTATAGTAAACCTGTTTCCTTTCCCCAATCACATACTGTTGGGAGAGTATTCCATAGGCTGACATTCATTAGAATTTATTGATATTGTAACTGAGTTTTTTTTATTGATTCTTATTATTTATAGAAGTTTCTCTTGTGGGAATGCACACGATATGTCAAGTCAAATAATGAGAAGGAGGTTAAGGGTTCGCCCTGGAAGCAGGAGGAGTCAAACATTTGTCCTCTTTCGACATCACTACCACAGGTGACAAGATATTAAAATCACTCCTGAGGTTCAGACAACAACAAAAAAAACAACACATTTTGCCACTGACTATATAGATGAGCTCAATCCCTCTGTTCTCAAAAATTCTCTCAAGATATCTGCTTTTCTTCATCAGAGCCACAGGCAGAGAGGTGGATTCCAGTATTTCCTCCCCCTATCAGGGCACCGACAATCAACATTTCCTTAAAGGTAATCATGATACGGCTCGCATGAACCTGTCAATCTTTGTGTTTTGCCCCAATCAAAATAACATACATAGGAGAAAACAGTCCATCAGATTCCTAAACTAACCTCTGTTTCCCTTATCTGTATATCAAAATCACTAATTATATCTCTTGAGATTGAAAAACATGTTCTAAACATTGTATCATACATTTGTAGTATTGTGTAAAAGTGAGTAAATATGTATTTGTAGGGTTTCGCTGTGTCTTTGTGGTACTTGAGTATTTGTTGCTAATATGTGTCCCATTATATTTTCTTTTCGAGGTCTAGTTTGAAATTTTTTGCAATGCCTGAATGTGAAAATGTGAAACAGACACACACACACACACATCGATCCACTCACTGCACCACTTAATGTATTGTGAGTGAAAAGAGGCTGTTTAACTGGTTTTCTAGCTGAAAACATGCTCTGTTTTGATTGGACGAAAATACACTCTCAGGACATGGCAGCCTCCATCAATTTGTTACGTTATAATAACGAGGGAAAATATATTATGATTCAGATGCAAAATCTCCATTGCGCTATTGCTGTTTTTATTCTATTTATTCTATTTCTATAGTGCTTTGTAAGTATGAAGAGCACTCAAAGTGCTTCACAATGTTTGCCTCACACTCACCCATTCACACACCGACATCGCCGAGGTTACCGTGCAAGGCCCACTTGCAATTTAGGGTTATAGTCTTGCTGAGGGACCTTCAACATTGAGGAGCAGGGTTTCAAAGTGGCACCCTTATGATCACAAGGGATCACCCTACCCACTAACTCCTTTGAGTTTACAAAATTTTTAGTATTTTCAAGTCACTCATGTCCATACTAGGTCATTGGAATAGATGTTTTAAGTTGCAGTGTTCTGTAGATATTTGGCATCCTTTGTCTGTAGGTCTTTGAAAGGATCCCTATGGATCCCTGCGCTGTATGTTTAGCTAAATGTAAATCTTTTGGATCTTTGAAAAAATTTTGTTTGCTTGACCGAATTTTAAGTCAACATCACGTCTATTCATATTCAATGAGGCAATCCCATAATGCACTGCGGTGGAGCTTTCAGCAAATTTTTAAGATGGTGGAAAGAGCAAGCGATGAAGACATTTTAAAATACAAATAATTTCTGCTGGTGTGGAGTTCTTTGGACTGTTTTTACCCATTTGTGCCTTAAACGGGGACAAATCAAAGTGTATCTCCTACTGTTGTTGTGTACTGATGGGATTAGCATGCTAGCTTGTTGTGTCGCTAACCCTCAACAGTCTTGCAAAGCTGACTTTTGGTTAAAACGCTGTCTAGTTCGACACTCGCTACGTAGACAGTAACTAATCTTGTAAATTCATGATCATTAGCGAGTAAATCATGAAATGTCGTAAAATATCATTTTTACTAAAGATACTGAGTGCTACCTCCAGCCTAGACAACTGAGGCTTGGATGAGAAGTTCATTTTAGTTCTAGTCAGTTTAGGTTAGGCATGTTTTTGTGTTATCTTGAACTCGGACGTCGCCACATTATTAGTCAAGGTCACAACCACAGACATGAGGGCAGCAGAGATGATACTCCTATATGTTTCTGATCATACCTATTGCAGGATTTTCTGTGACAGGGGCGTGGAGGAAAATTGCTTTAACAGAAAAGCCAGAGAAAGTAATTTATATGAGATCAAAAGCATGAAAGAGCACTTCTGTGCAGAGATGATAAGCCTTCAAGGCCACTGCCAGAGCCCCAGGACACTGCTCTGGTCTTAGGCATGAAGACACTCTCTCTGACCACTTGTGTCCATCATTGTCCAAGAGACAAGCCATGGGGTTGCTTTAACAGGAATGCCAGTGCAGCTGATAAATGGAGAGCCTTGGTGGGGAGGCAGATAAACAAAACACAGCGAGAGATAAGGGCCGTGGAGAGGCTACTGCACGCACATCATGTAGGAAGTCATTTTCATATATTATACTTCAAAAGGTTGACAGTGTGTAGGTGTGAGTGAAACGGGCCAACCAACAAAAGTTATAACACACAGAAATATCTGTTTTGTTAGTCATCAGATTAGCGTGGCTTTGACCGTCAGGTTCCTGTGCTGATGTTTTCTTCTCCCGGCTCTCCTCAGCCCTCATTGGCCCGTTAGTCACTTACGACCTCCACGCCTGTTGTCCATTTTCCTCATGGAGCCAGTCATTATATAAGGAAGCAGCCATGTTGTTTTGGGTTTCTGATCCTGCCTTGCCCTGTTTTTGGACTCTTGATTATTAATTACACTGCCAGCCTTAATTTGGCCACATTTTTGTTGATTCTGACCATGAATTGGTCTTCATTAAAGGCTGCGGCTTCACCTAATATTTTGTGCTCATCTGCATTTGAGTCTTCATCCAAATGCAGGCAGTATTTTTCATGACAGACACTTAACATTTCTTGCTCTGAGCTGTCTGGGGATGCTGGAAGTCTAATAATTGAAAACTAATTTACCTCTTTGTAAGTCACTTGGGATTAATATGTCAGCCAAAAGCACAAGCATTAGTCAGTGAAGTGTATCACCTTTAGCCTGGCATTTACATGATCTTCAGAGCAGGTGGTGCAGCTGTTGTCCTTACAGTTGCTCATCTCCTTTATGGCATGTTTTGACTTCTGTAAAGACATCTATTATCTATACTGTGGCTGTGAAAAAAAATCAGCAATTTGTATTCAGATGCACTCTGTCTAATACAGTGTTTTTGTAGCATCTATTTGATTTTCTATCAGTAACCGATAGTGGCATTTATTTAGCCCCGTAAACATTGGTAAATGGATTGGTAATTGAGTACACTTTAATGCTGTTAGGGGTTATTTAAGTGATTTTAGATAAATTAAATAGGCCTTTTCACATCAGTAACCATGAATAATTGAGTATCTCTCAGAGGAAAAAAAAACATTTAATAAAAATCTAATACTTTCTTGAGAAGTCGTGCTGAAAATCAGTTCCAGTCCATCCAAGATGGACCCATTGGTAGTCAGTGTTTAAAACGACAAAGAAGCTAATTCAAACATTTTGTCTTACTATGCACAAATTCTTGTCTGGAACATCACAGTTTGCAGTCATCGTCATTAACACGGCCTCACATGCTCACCTCTGTGTGTATCTGACTGAATGTGATCTGAAAATGACACGCATACACCTGTACATTATCACTGTGTTCAAATAGCCATTATATAACAAGCATAAAAATGAACCCACAACCTGCTTAACACAATCAAAGAGAAAAGTGTAGGAGTAACTATAATTTACTGTTTTAATGGACTTGGACACAACTTTCTTGAATCTAATTTGCAGCAATTTACATTTCAGACTAAATTCAGTAGCAAAACTCCTGTCATGCTATATTTAGGTAGCTTACCTAGCATTTACAAAATATATATAGGAAAGTTAAAGCCAAATATGCCAAACTAACTTTACTGAAGTTATGCTAATCACTTTTGGAGTGTTTTGACATGAGAGTGCTGGCTGAAGTGAATTTTACATCTTTGCTGTAATATTAGCAGCTTGAGAGAGTTGAAAGTTATGCTACCGGCTGGCTAACCTGGATAGCTATTTTGAAATGCGTGTGAACATCTTGACATTTGCTAACCAGCTAGCTAAATAGCAAAAGGTAGGCGCTGACATAAATAGCTTTGACATTATTAGCTACATGTTTCTGAATAGGTGAACTCGCGCCTCTACTCCCACAATGAGATGTGGCTCATTTGTGTACCGTCAAAGCCAAAAGTGGGAGCACAGGCTTTTTCACAGAACTTCAAAAAGCGCCTTCATCAAAGTGAATCTATGCTAGCGCTATTTGAAGATGACAAAATGAAGTAATTCAACCAAACTCGCAAAATTATGGCAACTTAGTAGTTGCCGGTAAAAAGGATTATTAGCTGTCAAACAAGAAAATTGCCACTGTTTTGGAATCTCTTAAATAGTATTCTACCTGTACCTACTTGAAATTTAACCTCGGTTTTACAATTTCGCTCTAGTTTATTCTAAATATCCAAAGGAAAGCAATATATCTAAACGCATCCTTCCTTCACCATGACCTCAAAATCCATTTCCATGACCCTGATGAAGGCACTGATAAAAATGAAATGAAAATGCTTTTTATCATTCTTTAGATGACAGGGCTGCCACAGCTGATAAATGTCTCAGAATTATTATTTTGCAAATCGGAGAGCTACTGTCACTGCAACTTTTCATTGTAATTGACTTATTTAAGACCTACTTGAAATCTATTGAAACGAAGTTGGACACTCTGCTATGAATTAAAATACATGAACGTTTCATCTGAACCAACACTAACCAATGTTTTGATATATTTTAATCAACTAGACCTGTATAATACAATGGGGTCACTTATAATCTCAAACCAATATGTGAACACCACTTTGTATGCAAATGCCTCAATTTATATTTAAAAAAAAGCAACTGTAAGTGTGAAGGTGTGAAGTTGTGCACCTGTGCACGAACTCTGTCCCAGTCATATGCAAATTTTGGAGACAGGCAGGTGTGGCGACATCAATGAAACCAGATTTCACAATGATTCTTCTCACACTCCTCTCTACTGCGCTCTGACGGATTGGAAACACAGCCAAGGGTACACAGGCGGAGCTGCTGTCACAGTATATATTCCAAGTCAGTCTGTCAGTTATGAATAAACAAATCATAGATTTGATTGTTGTGACTCCTCCGAGCAGAAAATGTATCCATTATTTTACATTTGCAGATTTGCTGATCATTTGGATCATTTATACGCACCTGTAAGCAAGAATCAAAATGCACCATTGAATTGGAATTAGTTTATGCTACAGCAACTGTAAATTTTAACCATAAATGTATCAACTATGGAAAAGTGTTGTGTTAAACTACAGACATTTTGATGTAAACCCCCAAACATTGAGGCCTTTGGTTTGGATGTTTATCCACAAACTGTTGCTTTGGTAGTTGTCTGTAATATTTCTTGAACACACAAATCTCGGCCCCACCTTCTATGCCCCGCTCCGCCAAGTATAAAGGGGAGAGGTCGTCTGAATAAAAGACCATAACCAAGAATGTCCACTAGGTGGCACTTTAGCTCTGAAGGGCAAATTGGAGGGGTAAAACAGGAATATGTACTGTCCTTACCCAGAGAATGTACCTACCTGCAGGCATATATGCCTGTAGGGGGAAGTGATTAGTAACCTGCACTCAGAAATAGAGCACAGAGGAAACACGCACAGACTGTGGAAGGACTTTTTGTGGTGAAACACTCGAGGACCCTTTATTGGGTGTGAAATTATGATAGAAATGTGTACTAAATCTTCTCGGCGAATGATCCAGATTTAACACTGCATGTCTCCTGAATAAAAGTGTGTGTCGTTTGTGATGCTGACTGAGTTCAGTAGAACATTTAATACGCAGAAAGTGTAAAAGGACTATTTTTCCCTCCATGATTATTATAGATATTATTATTGATAGATAACAGTGGAATGTAAAATATTTGTCAAATTGAATTGTGCTCTTTATGACTAATTGTATATATTTGTGATATTACAGTACTTGCTTACTTATTTTTATTGGTCCTCAATATACATCCTCTATTTTATAATGTGCTTTTTTTTCATCAACGCTTTATCAGTCTGCATTCATGACAGCCCACTTATCTAACTAGATGTCACTTATCTTGCCTCCCAGTCTGTAACCTCTCATTATTGCCGACTTCTGCCTCTGACACTGTCTCTTCCCGGCAATATATACAGTACAAATTCCTTACGTCCAATCTGCAGTGGTTAGAATATGCTTGTGATATGTTAAAACCTGTTGGGAGTGTAGCAGCGGGTGTCGGAATCGATCAAATCAACAGCTTTTCAAGGTCATCAGTAACGACAGAAATGGGTTTCACGATGACAAATCCAAAATCACTGACAATCACTTGCTGCTGAGAGCTCGTATAAAGATTGCTAAAAGCAACACTGGCAGCTTAACAGTTTGTTTTTTTTTCGTTTTTTTTTAGGCAGATAGTAACTGGCCACACAGAAACATTCAGCTTCATGATAGCTACCAAATGGCATCTGGTTATAATCAGGCTGAGTACAGAATGTTGACGCTGCAGCTACATGTAACTATTGTCTCAGGACAGAGGTTTTCAATGGGCAGTCTGCATCCTCCTGGTGGTCCTTCAAGGTATTGCGGCTGATTTGTGAAAATGACTTAGATAATATAATTTCAATTCTAGTAGCAGTTAAACCCCTCAGTTGTTCTTATTTGTACATTTTTTTTGCTTCAGAACAATCAAACCAGTCTAAATAATATTTTACAACTACAAACCCCTTTGAGATTACATTTTCCACACTGATGAATCACAGGGCTAGACTGGAGCCAAAAAATAACACGACTGTCCCACTCCACCACTTCACTGCTAACAATAGACAGAATGAGTAAACCCATCACATCCACAAATTTCACCAAAGTTAAAAAAAAAAAAAAATCATCCTCAGGTTGCCTCTGAGTCATAATGGTGGCCCATGGGTCAAAGTAGGTTGAAAGCCCCTATTTTTGGACATTTCAATGGCTATATGTCAACATGTGCCATCATCAAGGGCCTTCACAAAGAGAACGTTCATCCAAATCATCCAAACCATGCTTACAGCGGAGGTATTGGCGAAATGTCATCATCAAAGTTATTTATATTAAGCAAACTTTCAGATCAACTTAATCTTATCCAGATGATCTCAAATCTGACCTAGTTTAGCCAATCTAAAGTGTCTGAGATGGAGAGAAAAGTTTATTTCTCTGTATAGAAGAACTTTGCTGTATATAGGCAATATTGTAAAATTTTAACACCTCATATAATAACCTATAAAAAGACTTTTATTTGTAGTTGGTCTCATTATTTAACCCAATCTTGAGGACCATCTCATCCCAGCCAACAGGTAGATGCGAACCCTATCTTGCTGCATGGGAAACAAGTACTATGTCTGTCTGTCTAGTGATTAGTGTGCGTATGCACGAAGGCCTTAAAGTGGGCTGGACAATGATAAGCTGGAATCGGGGAGACAAATACCAAAGTTCTGCCTCATGGCTCTCCTGTGGACAAGGTAAAACGTGGTCCATGTTGATGACCACTGCTTAGCACCAACAGTCAGTAGCTTTTTGGACACTTAATTCATCAAGGGTAGCATTAATCAAGTTAATGCATTAGGCCAATTATCCCCGTGCCAGACGCTAAACGGCTTTTGGCCGACACGGACACATTGGCTCAGCAGTTCCTCCGCCTGCTCTCAGTTCAGTAACCTCAGATGCAGCAGTTGACCACTGAGTTGGAAGGCTCTGCCTAGGAGAAATGAAAGGTCCGCTCACAGGCACTCACACACTTCCAGCCCACTTGGACAGATGAGCAATGTTGTGATCAATTGCTGCTCTGGTGACAGAAGCAAGTGAGGCAGGCTTTTCTGTTTTTTGCCAAATACTTAAGGAGTCACCAATGATGTTATTAACCTTCTGTCTCCCAAAGTGTTACCAGAACCATCATTTTACCAACCAGGAACAAGAGAGTTTCATTTTTTTTGTAAGTTGAGGATACAGTTTTTGGGTGGTCCCTTTTGAATTCTGCATCTATTAAGGGTACTGCACGGTACTTGGACGTACTGTTTGAGGCTTGAAGTCGAAGTGGAGCAACACAACTAGCGTCTGGAGCTCGAGTCATGAACGAGGCGCTAACTGAAGACAATAACAAAGTAAATGTGTTGACATGGACGGCTTCTCTTACCAACCATCTTTCTTTGTCCAAAAACAATATTAATAGAGTTGTCATCAAAAGATTATTCCTCCTGTTCTCCGAAGACCCTACTGAGCAAGTCCCTTGACCCCTACTGACTGAACAAGTCTCGGGGGATGAACGCTCGTCTGCTGCGTCACTGACTGCTTGTTTTCAAGACTAAATAAGGACTCCGTTCGCCACCAACTACTTCTTTCCGACATCCACCGGTGTGGGAGATTGAAAACCTTCGTAGACATGGACCTCCCGTGTTTATTGATATGTGGTGAGTGGCAGTTGAAACACAGGAAAAAATGCTTTATACTGAGAATGAAACGCTCTTGGTTAAATTGTAAATGTAAAATAAGAAAAAGAAATAAAGTCGGAGGTTCATTTATTTGAAAAAATTCAAAACAGGTGAACTGTGTGATAGTTGGAATTAAAAGGACACTCACTGTAACAAAAGATGCTCTAGATGACTTAATTTAATTTCTCCGTTCCTACTTTTACGCTCATCTTCCAATGGCACAAAAAATATCTAACCCGTTGCACTTTTGACTGTGACACAAACACAAGATTTATAATGCGCGATCCAAGGCAGACAGATCTAAATGCCGTTGTAATTCTCCGAGGAAGTCAGCAGCACTGAATCATCTCAAATGTAACCCCGGATAAATGCATTTTTAAAGCCTTTTCAAAAAGCCGGACACACAATAGCTCATTCTGACACTGCCGTCTATGGGCACATTGGCTATGTCGGGCAGACAAATGTGGTCCAGAGAAAGTTCTGTGTTTTTTTTTTTCCCTTTCTTCTTTTGTCAGCGCCATCAGCGATGTCAGACAAAGCATTTCATCTTTTCTATTCTTAAAGAAGATACCGCAATGTATCAATGTATTCCACTCGCCAAAGCGTTGCAGACTTTCTCCCTTAATAACATGCTTGTCAGTGTATTTTCTTTTTCCGTCACTCTTTCCTCTCCACGGTTGCTCATAAGCAAATAATGCAATACTCTGAATGAACGCTCAGGGCTCCAGGTTAGTGTACTTCATTAGAGGTTCATTTTTTGCATGTCTGGCGTAATTTAAAAGCCTGGACAGCCCTGGGACAATTCTTCTGACATTTAAGAATGCCAGTCCTGGAATAGGAGGCTTATGTTTACCTGAAACAACGACGGCAGAGAAAGGCTTACTCTGCTTGTTAATGATAGCTTACAGCCTAAGGAGACAGGATGCATTCCAGACAGACCCGGAGAACATCCAGCGGGAGAGAGAGAGAGAGAGGGAGACACCGCACAGCAAAGCACTGACAGTCTCACGCCGTTTCTACACTACAACACACCAACCAATGATAAGATAACATGTCGTCTCTTCTGAGTCACAAGGTGTCATCGCATGCTAAAGTGAGAACGCTTCGCTTAACTGGTTTGTGTCTTTAATGGCAATGTTGTGTCTTCATCAAATCGAGGAAATTTTTAAATTCTCACGATTTATTAAAACATTTTTTTGTGGATTTGGGAATTTGTCGTTTTATTTGTTCCTCTTGTCTCTCACAGGAAAGAGCCGACTCTGATGGACACAAACTTAGAGTATATACTTAAATTTAAATAAGTTGATGTACAGAATTAATAATTTGAATAATCAGTTTATTAATTTATTTTCAAAATATTAGTTGATAGTAACTGTCCTACTGTATAGACAACAAGTATATATATATACAGTATATACATATATATATTTAACCTACATTCATATCAGCGTTGTTTTTATTTTTTTGCATCTTCATGGTTTAAGTGAGCTGTAGAGACCTAAAACAAAGGTTTAGTGTGTGTGATAGATGAAAACAAATTGCTGCAGCGGCTGCAAATGAATCCTGAATAAATCACTGCAAACTCACGTTTACACGCTGTTCTTTCCTGAAGCACATATCAGTATTTTATGGGGGGAGGAGCAACTTGTGGCAAAGGATCACTGCGATGTTCATATTTATATATTGACGTTTGTGGAGGCGATCAGGGTTTAGTGGATAATAGAGGACAGAGGTGAATGATTCTATAAATCGTGTGTCTATGCAGTATGTAAGATGATCTCAAAGTGAGGAAAAGTCAGGGTCGGATTGCATGAATACATTTTCACGCCTTAATAGTATACATTTAGATTTCATCAAAGCCGCATGACAACGTTCATTTTCCCCTCTCAGGCATAATTGGTATGACCTAAAACAAGAAGACCATTTAAAGACCTTTACAGATAATTAATGATAAAGAAAACATTTTTTCCTGTCTAATGTCTGTCTAATTCATTAAGACACTAACTAAATAATCTGAATCATGTGACATTTATTTTTCTAAATGACATGAATTGATGTGACCTCCACATTTATAGGGCCAGATAGACACACAGCATCATTGACAGAATAGCTATTATTAGTAGAAACGAAGCAGAATATACAATGACGAGCTGACAGTGGTCGTTTTTAATGATTGTACTGACAATGGTGAGCAGGACCGGACAGGAAATGTGACAAAAACAGACAGAGCCAATACAGAAAACGGAGAAGCTGACCAGTTAAACATGCTGCAGCACTTGATGATTTACACACGCACACCTTTAATGGAGGACTGCAGTAAATATTTGGGCCCTATTTAGACAATCTATGATGCACAGTCTGGCCCACTACAGCACCTGGCGTCCATTTTGCAGTTTTGATGATCTCATGAGGTTCAGGGTGCAAAGGTGTAGTATTAAGTCTAATGAATCACAGGAACATGAATCGAACCAATCAGAGCGCCACCTGACATTCCCTTTAAGAAACACGCACGCTTGAAAGTGCTCCATTGCTAATTAGATGGCGGAGACTAGACTTGATGTAACAGGGCAGATAGATTCTCTGCTGAGAAAACAGATTTGCTCACACGCGAGGCGAACAATGTGAGCAAATCATCCAGGAGAGCCGCTTAACGACGGTGGTGGTTTGCAGATGCGTTCTGTTGTTCTGTTCTGTTGCTTTAAGTATAAATAACATACAGTTTATTCAGCCTGAGAGGACAAATCTGAGAACATTACAGTATTTATTCAGGTAGAGGTTTCCAGGCTCCTCCACACCGCGTTGTTGGCTATTGTTACGCTTGTCATTTTCAGGCGCAATCACATTAGGACCCACTGAGTACACAGAATTTAAATTTTATTTATATTCCTCTTGGACTCACGAAGTCCCGTTTTGGCAACAATCTGGCTTCCCTTGAAAAAGAAAATAAAAGCTGTATGTTACGTGAGGTGAAGCTTTCAGGACAAAAACAAATGGTGCCTGGCCCAGGAAGCAGGGATCCAGGCTCTTTGGGTGTGGAGGTGGAGGTAATAAAAATGTCACAATAGATGCAAATTTTCCTCTCCAAAGTATCTTTAAAGATTCGAAACAACTAAATCATATGTTAGGCTGGAAAAGGTTAGAATGATTGGGAGGCTCGTTGCAGCTTTGATTTGTTTGATGTCATATTAAGCACTACTCTCAGGTTCTTTGGATGCTCTTTGTTTAGGGCCTCCAAGGAGTGATTACTCCATATACTTTACCCCATTATAGCAGCAGGCAGAGCCAAACTTTTGTTTTTGCCAAAAGTTTGAGGAAGGGGTCTAAACTCTCTCTCTAAAGTCTCAGTCTTCCTTCTTCTTCTAATGATTTGCAGCATGAAAGACCATTCGACTCAAGCAGCAGACCAAAAACTACAGGTATGCTGTTTTCTATGATATGTTTACTGTCCACAACTTCTGTCTTTTAATGTAAACTGGGGACTTCAATGGTCTGATCTGATGAAATATGGACTTTCAGATATTTTTCAGTAGGAACATCCATTTAAACTCAGAGAAACAATGATTTCAGCCCTTGGTATGCGGTGTGTTACCAATGTTTCTGTAGCACACAGACTCCTCAGATGTGTCTGGTTTCAGCAGTTCCCCTAAAGCACGTGTTTCTGTAAAGCTCCTCTGGAGGTGGAAAACAGAAGCATGTTTATTTGGTATTCCTGCAGTACACAGGTATTTCAACAAGGTCACTCCTGATTGCTATTCCATCTCGCACAGCAGAGTTCTTCAATATTGTTCCCAAGTCACACAATCCAAAGCCACAAAGCGAGCGTGTTGCATTATAATAGCAATTCATAATATATGTGAACATGTTTCTAATTTTCACTTGAATCTTTACCCATACTTGTCAAACGGCTGTGTTCATTTGATTTCTTTTTACCAGGGTCATTGTCATATCCATAACTGTGATTCATCTTTTATTATGAGTACTTCATGTTTTATCATGCTAACACATGTGACTGTTTACTGCTTCCATGATGGTTAAAATCACACAGTAGTGACAAAAGCATAATCTCATCTGTAATCTTTGCATGTCCCACCCTTCTGTAGGTTTCTGGTTACTATACTGTATCTTGAATGGAACGGGGGCTCAGAAAGATCCAAAATAAATATTTTATACCTATAAATAATTCTATTTGTTTCTTGGGTCTGTGAGGATTTGGTGCTACCTGCTTTGCAAGCTCCACAGGCCTCTGTCACACATCCTGGACAGAATGTGCAATGCCTCAGACTGCACCGTCAGTTAAGAGTGCAAAGTCGACGACGAGCACACAGACATCTTACTCTGCAGCAAAACTATGGAATATGCATCACCCTCAGGGTGTCCTGGGTTGTTTATTTTGCCTCACTTTCCATAATTTGCCCATTATGGCAATGTAAATTAACAGTAACTTAAATCAAAAGAAAGTCCGCCTCATAAGAGAATACAAACATGAAAATCACATTTCTCACACTGGTCCTGAGCGAATTATTCAAGGTAATCTATTATTGTTGAATGCTGGACAGAGTTTACTATTGGAGCTCTGATTGATACTCTGCTCAGCAGTTCAAGGTTTCCCAGCAACTGCAGAATGTTTAGTTTTTCATGCACTGCATTTGATGCATCAGGGATCTGCATTGGTACTGATGATACTAATGAGTCGCTTTATGAAGATTGAGATTCTGTATTATACTTCTAACTTAAACGGTTAAATCTTACACTTACTTTGCCAATAATAAGAGCAGACATGAATCTAATTAGATATTGTGCTTTGCTAATTTGATTTGATCTTAATGAGCGGAATAGTTATATCAACTGACTAAAATAACCAAAAGATGGAATGAGAAAAATTTAACACAAAGGTTTAATAATCATCTCTTCATGCAGACTCAACAGTCAGCAGTCACCAGGAAATATGACGGAAATAATATTTTGTTATCACAATTATGATATTTAATAACACTTTATGTAAAGTGACAGATATTTAGTCACAAACAATCATAAATGCAATTAAACCTTTAAATTAATTCTCTATGTAGAGATAGGATGAATCCGTGTGTTGCTTCATGGGAATAGATTAAATTATACAGCTGTGAAGGGGGAGGAGGAGGAAGAGGCGAAGAAAAAGAAGAAGTACTTATTTAAGTATTTACAGTGAAGGAAAAGCGAGGTCAAAAGCATAAAAGCATTTGTGTAAAAATGAGCTTTAAATAATGAGCATATATCCAGCTGCAGGCAGGTCAGGCTGAGGTCTGGAAACCCTGATGGCAAAGACACCACAACCTCTTATTTTTAATCTTGGCAAAGCCAATAGGAAGCTGCCTGAGGATACCAGGGAACGATCTGGTTCAAATGTGGTCAAAGGATTTATAGAATTAAATAGTCAGTAAGGTCTCTTTTGAAATGATTAAAGATGTGCAAAAATGAAGGCGATATCATTCATTCTTCGGTCAATCCGGCTTGCGTTGGGTTTGGGCTCTGAAGGGAAAAATAATTGGAGTAAAAAAGGGATATGCATCATATTTTGGATTGTGGCGTGAAATCAGATCAGAGAGAGGAGTTACAGAGGATTATTCTCCGTCATCTGGCACTTCTCTTGGATTTAAATCCTTCAGTGTTTTAGCTGCTAATGTGGTTTTCCATTTGTGATGTGGTCTAGCATATTGGTTATAATTTACCCCTGCATTGTGGATGACGCCATATTTTTGTGGATTGAGTTTTGTAAAGTAAAAATCATATCCTCTCTCGGTGAAGTTCTTTGTTCTCATAAACATCACAGAAACACCTGCGATACCCAGATGTTGCCTATCCAATTCTCAGACACGGCAGGGAAAAGGCAGCAAAATCTTCCTGTTCTTACGACTTTGATATCACACAGACTGGACGTCCTGAGGTTTCTGATCATCTCATACTATATAGCGAGTAAGATGAAAGAGAACACAGCACTGTAATGTGTTTGAAATGGATCACAGAGTGGTACACTCCAAAGTTTTTTGCATGATTGAATTTAAACAGATAGAGCAGATGAATTTTCACTTCGTACCTCAAATCAAAGAGATTTCTGTAGATATGAGACGGAATCTAAGAGGTTTCGTTCTAAATATTGTAGAGCATCACTCAGTTAGGAATAGATAGGGCTACCACGTACAGTTTTTGATACTCGATTAATCAGTTTATTTTGATTACTATTTCTTGTTTGTTTGGTCCCATAAATTGTAATCATATTTGTTGTCCTGTACAAGGGCTTTGTGAAGCACTTTGTGATGTTTGCTCTTGGAGAGTGGTGTGAAAAACAACAAAAGAAAGCAGCATATTTTGTTAGAATACAGTGACAATAAATTGTAATTAAGAATATATTTATATTTATATATTGTACAAGGCTTTGATGAACAAAAATGCTACAAATTGTGCAGCATTATGGAGTGTAAAAAAAGGCTGGTATAGAAATACACACACAAAGATAAATAACCAAAATAAAAAATTAATGTGATGATGTGTTGTGACATTGGTTAAGTGAATTTTTCATTCAGGAATTTATTTCCATTTAATTTTTGTGTCATCCACTATGGTTTAGTATTCATACATAGCAGCACTAATGGCACCAATCAAGAGCCGGTGTTAATCTGTGACAGATCAGCAAGCTCTCAACCTTTCTTTTTCATTAAACACAGGAAGAAGTTTGCACTTCACCAAATAACAGCAGGGCTCCGCAGGAATGGTGCGTCAGCATCGTCGCTACTAAAAATAACTCGGAATGTCGGGCTAATTATCAGTCTTACATCCTACAGAATTAAACATATATATTTAACCTCGTCTATGGCGTGATTAAAGTTAGTAATGATAAGCTGTACAAGGTAGACATTTAAGCTTTAATGACAGTAAATACTACTTGTCATCTCTTGTAGTGCAGTTTAATACAATGGGTGAGTGGAGGAAGGAGCTGTTAAGTTCAAGAAGTACAGCCTCACTGGTCACCAACCCAGGCTTAGGAAGCAATTATGCCAAAATTATACACTGTTACGCTTGTCTTTTCTAAAATGGTTGTGTATATTGTACAGACTTCACAAACAATTTTCCTTAAATGTATTTTAGACCAAACTGCCCGGCCAGAATTTCATTAGTACGATTGTCACGAGAAGCGCAAAGTACAAAGGCTAATTCAAAGCAACAAAGGAAAGATTTTATCAACAGATAAAAGGTTTTATGTGTAACATAAAGTCTTATTATACAGTTCATCCAGACTAGTGGGTATATACCCATTGTGTCGACAGATGAGGGTCATAAAAAAATTGTATAAGCTCTGACAGGCTTTGTGGGAAATGAGCAATGGGCCTTGAGAGGAAATTAAAAATTAAGAGGGACCTTGTCTATCCTGAGCTAAAACTACAATCTTGTTAAATGAGCCAGCGATGGATATTCAAAGTGTTTTAACATTATTGAACAGACTGTAAATGTGGATATCAGTCATTTCAATCCCCTCACAAGAACAGTTTATTGAAATCTGTATCTAAATAATGACCAAACCACTGTATTCCATGCAAAGATGCGGCGCTGTCCTTGGTGCTGAAATCTAAGTTCCTAACAGTGATGCACCACTTTGGTTCCAATGTAAAATATTTATTAACCCCAACAATCATACTAGACGAGGTGGAAGTTTTTAGCTTGTGAGAATATTGACATTTCTGTCAAACCTTCTATTGCATTGAATGTATCACATTAAAAAAAAAGCAGAGAAGTTTTGCTTGTCAAATTCCACCAAAACAATCGTAGTCAAAACTTACTCTAGAAAAATACAAAATGAAAAATAAGTAGTACAGAAAGGTTTGGTTTTTTTTACTTGACAGAGCTAATTTTTACTTTTAATCGAAAAATTGTGCACATCTGTTCTTTAATTTTAAGCAACGCCAGCCTGAACAAAACCAAGATTATGCTGATCGGAATCTGTAAAATAAACACTTTAGGACAAGTGATGACAGATAATGTCTACATAGAAAGTGTGTCATAATAAACCACACAATCTGCTGGAGACCTCAGGTAAGTTATGTACAAGCAAAGCTAGCTAGGAGCATTAGAGTTCAAGGAAAAACAAAGACACATTCTGGATAATAAATCATTGCGCGCTCTGTACTGTTTGCTTGTATTACAGAATCTTACTGTGTGGAGATATGGGGTAGCACGTACAACAACACCATACAGCCATTAAACATAATACAAAAAAGAACAATGTAGCATATCATGAACACACCAACACACTCCTTTTCTTTTTCACAAACCATGAAGTTTATGGATCTGACTGAATTTGAGACTGCACAATAACGTACAAGGCAAGAAATAATCCATTACTGGATAATATACAAAAAAAAATTCATAATTTAAGCTGAAAGTTTTTAAGAGATATAGTGATGAGGAGGTGGTGGTATGTTGGAGGTATGTTGAGGTAATTATTTAATTTATTTCGATTGGGTGGTTATTTGAATTGTGCCCCAATGCGATTGGGGTAGTTGTTTGTGAGATGTATGTCTGCCTGCTAAGCACAGTGTATAGCAACAATCATTGTTTTAGTTCTTTTCTTAAGTACAGCCGCTCCATTCTGCTGCAGATTGTGTCATACTTAAGGATAATAAAGTGCGTTTTTGTGGTCCAGCCAAACGAATCAAATGATAATCAAAGTGACTAACACTCAGCCACAGCTTGAAAGACTCTTCAACAATCAAAAATAACTCTCCATTATTATGTTCTGTTATTGCAGGAGACATAAATGACATGAGATTGTCACAGGTTTTCTCGGATGATGCGCATACTGTACATCACTGAGTTTAAAAATATCAAGTTTGTGTCATCATTAGACACCAGAAAATGTAATGTAACTGGACTGAATGTCTGTGAACAAAGGAAGCCAAGTAGATGGGTTTTTGTTTTTTTTTAACAAGACAGCACATAAGAGCCCAGAAGGGAAACTATGACTCAGACACCACAACACCTATAATAAGAGAGACCACAAGGCACAGGAGACCCACTGAGGCCAAATCACATTACATGATCCTATTTGGAGCAGTGCCTGTCTGTCACCAGGTTATCTCAAAAACTAACTATCTTACTGATTATGATTACATTTTGAGGACCGATGAGACTTGGATCAAAGACAAGGTGATTCAATTTTCATGAAGTTCAATAAAATTTCCTCTATCTGGGTCCGGATAGTGAATTAGATCCTAATACTCTTTTCCCCTCCACATTGCAACATTCCTATTTCTCCAACTCAAATACACCAATCATGTCAATCAAAACAATCATGTATGCAATGATGGATTATAAAAAGTTGCAGTTTTGTTCAGATCACAACATCTGATGGATTAAAATACATCCTTGGACATTTCTGTACGTGAACAAAAGCTGGAGACTTGGCACTGATGTGTAGCTAAGATGATGCTAACTCAGCAGGATGAGATGATTCACACAGTTTCGACTGTTATGATTACCCCTGGCGGGGATGTTATAATTTTGGAAGCGTTTTGCTGTCTATTGGGAGGATATTTCA
>OMNV01008527.1:0-23512 GCA_900303265.1 Brotula barbata
TGGTCCTACACTGTGACTGAAATCAAGACTTTGTTTCTCAGCAGGTGTTTAGTTTGTGATCATTCATGGATTTATTCCCGTTAACGGTTAACGGGAGCTCCACCGTGTCCCAGGACGACCACGGACCGTCTGAGCCCTTCTAGTAGTCCGTGGTGGTCTCTGCCGACCCCTGGATTCTGTAGTTTCTTACCGGCAGCCCTGGGTTCCCGGGTTCCCCCTTAGGTCCGTGCAGCGTGTTCTCGGCTCCTGGATCGCCCTGTCAGACAAAACACACACTCATTCTCGTTGCATTCTGATTGACAGCACGATGTGGAGCTACAAATCT
The DNA here is from genome assembly GCA_900303265.1 of Brotula barbata. Classification (NCBI taxonomy): domain Eukaryota; kingdom Metazoa; phylum Chordata; class Actinopteri; order Ophidiiformes; family Ophidiidae; genus Brotula; species Brotula barbata. The sequence continues at coordinate 326 of OMNV01008527.1, forward strand.
ACAGATAAACAACATCAGAAAATAACTTCATCAACCAGAGCCACAGAGAGGACGGACGGACGGACGGAGGGTTGATTGATAAGTTATGAGCCCAGCATTGAACACCTCCGATGCTGTGTTTCAGAGTAACAAACAGAACTTACCGGATCTCCCCTCAGGCCTCGCTGCCCCCTGTGCCCCGCCTCCCCTCTGATACCTGGGATACCCTGTGGACGACAATTCAACCTGTCAATCAAACAGCTGTCAGGTCAGAGGCCAACGCCCTCCAGCTTCACACCGTCTGAGTGGGCGTGGACGCTAGAGGGGGATTCCAAAAGACTCCGACAAAGACATCAGGTGGGGTCGTAAATCAGGACAACAACAACAACAACAAGGAAAACAAGGAAAACAAGGAAAACAATGGCAGATTTAACATCCAATGGAAGGTTTTATACCGATCACATGATTCTTAGAACAAAAGAAGAATAAAATCTTTTCATCCAGTTCAAAGTCAAGTAGGATTTGGGGATTGTGAGTGTTTTTTTTCCTAATGTGATATAAACGAAGGAAAAATAAAACCATCATCAGAGTGTCATCACCAGGACGGTCACATGACACGCGGTGGGAACGCTTCACTCACCGGGTTTCCTGGATGTCCTCTCTCTCCTGGAGCTCCGGCTTTCCCTGCGACTCCCTGCAAACAGGAAATACCACAAAGACCTCAGGAACCCAAAAAAACCCAAACCCAACATCTTCATGAAGGAGAGACAGCAGAGACAGCAGAGACAGGAGAGACAGGAGAGACAGGAGAGACAGCAGAGACAGCAGAGACAGCAGAGACAGGAGAGACAGCAGAGACAGCAGACGCGGAGAAGCAGAGACGAACACCCTCGTCCGTGGGCGTCTGACCACGGTCGGTACTGGGAGAGCGCACGCCACGTACCGCAGCGGTGCAGGTTTGATGCCCACCCCTCACTGCCCTCTACTTCCTGCGTGTCTCTCTTTGAGAAGATCTTTGAGACGTCGGACTACCTCGACTTGACAATCCAACACGGAGCGTCTGTCCTTGGGGACAGGCGGGAGACGCTCGGCTCGGGATTTGACGTAGCGGAAAAAGAACTCAACAACGGAGGAAATGAAAGTGGAGAAGAAACGGGACATCTGAACATCTGTCCGTACCTGCTCTCCGTCCACTCCGTCCAGGCCGTGATCTCCGTCTTCACCCTGCAGCGATGGATTGAGACCCAGGTTTGTCCAAACATTCCTCAGACGTACCGTCGTGGACGCACTTCAACACGGAATTTCAGCGACGTACTCACCCTGTTTCCCCGGAGACCTCGGTAACCCTGAGGACACAAAGGGGGTCCAGATGAGACAATTTGTGGTATTAAGAAGTATTATTACTCCTCAGTCGGTGGTACTCTGTGTATTACTGTGTGCTGCGTGTACCTTCAGTCCTCTGATCCCAGGACAGCCCTGGACCCCCTGAGGTCCACTGGGTCCTGGATGTCCTCGTTCACCCTGAAACAATTGAGACAGCGGTGACATCGCAGAAAGAAACTTCACGCCGTTTGGAGTCCGATGGCGACGTAAAACTATTTAAAAAGCATTTAGTGTAAAAAAATATTTTGCAGCATTTTCAGCCAATCTTAGCATAAACAGTAACGTAACTTAATAAAGTGAAGGAGTTTTAGTCCGATCACATGAAGGAGCGTTAAAATCCTGAAATTGAAAAGAAAGCGGCAGTAAGGCCACACCCCCTTTACATCCTTTCAGGCCACACCCCCTCTACATCCTATCAGGCCACACCCCCTCTACATCCTATCAGGCCACACCCCCTCTACATCCTATCAGGCCACACCCCCTCTATATCCTATCAGGCCACACCCCCTCTACATCCTTTCTTTCTCTTTGGGTCTAAATCCTGGTTGCATCACAAACTGAGCTCCTCGTGAGCGTCCGTCTAACTTCATCGGGGATCGTGGTGAACGGAGAGACACTTACGGCCTGGCCCTCCTCTCCAGGGAATCCAGGGTGACCCCTTGTTCCCGGCCCGCCCTGTGCAGAAAAGAAGACACGTTGGTGCTCTATTAGCTACTCATTAACATGTAACTCTGCTTGGTCGGTCCCTGGGGTCCCTTCTTATTATCTACTCATCGGGGCCTTCGGGCTGACAGGAATCCTTTGTCTTTAATTAAACCCGACCTCTGACCGCTGACCTCAGTCAGTGAGTCTGGAAGGGCCCCGGGGCCCCATCGGCTCGTCTGTTCCCTGCGTACCGAGGTGTCTTTAGTCCTCCTGGCTGTGGGGCAGCAATTTCTGCAGACTCAGAGGTCAGAGGTCAGGATGAAGCGATAGAAACGACCCCTCCTCATCTTAACACAACCGAGGGTGCACAGACGAGCGCGAGCGTGTTTGGTATTTGCACAACGTGGGCGCTGGACGTGAAAATACACGACACCTGGGTCGGGGGGACGAGGACAGGGACCCTCAGGCTGACACCGCCCTGTCTGAGATATGGGGGCTTCAGGTTTTAGACCCCAAAACCAGGTGTGAGTCACAACATCAGACGCCTGAAAAACTGGGTTTTTGCCTAAAAATTGATTTTTAGAGTCAAATGTGGAAGAATTATGTCAAATATTTCTCTTAAAGCTCATCTTCGTTAAACAAAATGTAATGTTTGAAAGACTGAGGGTTCATCACCTTCCCGCCCGCAGACCCCCGAGAGCCACGGATCCCTTGGTATCCCGAACATTTACACATGACGTTACAGCACTCCCTGTCCGACACCGTGTCCTGTGGGAGGAGAGAGCAGTCATCACTCAATCAAACGGGAAAAGAGGCTAAAAACAGAAACACGGACAAACAAAGTGACAATGAAGAAAATACATCAACGCTGATAATCCCAGACATAACTCCTGATAATCCCAGACATCACCCCTGATAATCCCAGACATAACCCTTGATAATCCCAGACATAACCCCTGATAATCCCAAACATAACCCCTGATAATCCCAGACATCACCCCTGATAATCCCAGACATAACCCCTGATAATCCCAAACATAACCCCTGATAATCCCAGACATAACCCCTGATAATCCCAAACATAACCCCTGATAATCCTAGACATAACCCCTGATAATCCTAGACATAACCCCTGATAATCCCAGACCAAAGGTGACAAAAAGAAAGCAGGACTTTCAACCTGAAAGATTTCTTTCTTTACGTTTCAATATTTCTCACAAATTGACAGACTTTTTACTTTTCCAGTTGAAATATTTGACTGTATTCTCTTAACGTTTGAACTTTTCTCTCTACTTTATCTCTGCTGACTGACTCACGATCTGTTTGAGGACGTTGCTGCCGATGTTTGCCATTCCGATGGCTAGAGGAAGGTCGTACCCGAAACCCCGCCCGAACTCCACCATCTGCAGCTGAGCGGCGTCAGCGACTCCTTCCAGAGCCACAACCAACAGAGCTTTGACGCCTGCAGCAAAACAAACAAACAAACAAACAAACAGGAAGTTCCCGTGATTTGGGAGCTCGTGTGATCATTTTATCAGCAAATCTGTCAGACGCAGAAAAGAATGAAAGGAGGTAAAAAGGGAAGAATGGATGGGAGAAGGTAGAAACGACAAGTTTAAAGAAAGGAGGACAGGGAAGAAGAGGGGAGAAGAAAAAGAGGCGCTTTGGGCGGCGTGGTGGTTCACACTGTCGCCCCACACCAAGAAGGTCGTGGGTTTGAATCCCGGTGGTCCTCCTCCCCTCCTTCCTGTCATGTAGTCTCCATGTTCTCCTCCTGGTCCTCCTGTTTCCTCCTCCCACTAAAACATGGACGTTAGGTTCATCAGTCCAGACCGAGGACCAGGAGGAAGATCTGGACTTGGACCAGGGGAGCTGTTGTGTGTGTGTGTGTGTGTGTTGCCCACTGCTCCTCATCGAGGAGGGGGAAGAATGAAGAGAGTTAATTTACCTACAGGGATCAAGAAAGTATCATTTTTCTTCTTCTCTAAAAGGAATGGGGAAAAAAAAGGAAAGAAAATAGGGAAGAAAAAAAAACAGGCAGAAGGGAAGAAGAGAAAATTGATTTTAAAAATAGTGGGACAAGAATTTGAGAATGTGGAGCAAAAGGAAGGAGCGAGGAAAAGGAAGGGAAGAAAAATATAAGATGGAAAATGTTACAGAAGGAAGGGAACAAAAAATGGAACAATCAAATACAGAGGGCACAGGAATGTAAGAACAAACAAGCAGAACATTCAAGAGAGGAGGAGAGAAGAGGAAGAATAGAAGGAGTGACAAAGGCAGGAAGGGAAGGGAAGAATGTAGAACGTACAATGAAAGGGGGAAAGAGAAAAGAAAAGATGCTGTCAGTGAAATATTCATTTGAAATCTTTTGTATTTTTGTTCTACCAGATTGTCTGAGCAGCTCGGATTGTTGTTTCAGCATCATGACGTCCTCATCCAGGCCGTCAGCGAAGATCAGCAGCACCTGACAGACACGTAGACAACACCTTCATCTGAAAACTACATCCAACGGCAAAAAAAAGCTAAAAAGCAGAAAGGTTCATCCCATAACTTTCATTTTGGGATTGGGTTAAATATATTACAGCATCATCTGCATACGCCTGCATTTGGTCGTCACGACACAATCAAGCTATTTACATGAATGGAATCACTAGGATCAAGGATCAAGGATAGGACAAGGCCAGCCTGCACATTTAAGTACACGTATTAAGACACCTTGGTGTCCTGTCATCCTGTCAGGGTTTAATCTGCAATAATCTCCAGACAATAGGTTTTGTCTAATCCAGCTCAGTCGATGATTTAAACAAAGTCTATCCTGCGGCCGCAATTGTCGTCCATATGAAGCTGTAATTCTAAAAGCGAGGTATGAGTGAGTGTCTTTGCGTTTGCGTTTGACTCACGTTAACTTCTCCGGCCTTGGATTCTGAGGTGAACTTTTCCTTGAAGGAGTTCAGCAGGGCGGTGTTGAAGAAGGTGGGTTCGGACAGCCTTAGGCTCATGACCTTCCTCACCACATCCTCGTTGTAGTCCTCAAAGGTGAAGTCGTGCAGGGTGCCTCCGTCGCGGCCCACCACCCTGTAGCCGATGTTGGTCTTGACGGGGGTGGATTCCATGCAGCACAGGCTGTGGACTGTCGAAATGTAGTGGACAATTTCCGGCAGGAAGGTCTGCAGTTTGGTCTGACCGCTGATCAACATTTCTCCGGGGGACCCGGTCCTCCGAGAAATATCGAAGCCCATCGCAATGTTAATACTGCAGCCTGAAAGAGAGACCAACACGACTTTACCTTTATCTGAACCAACGAAATCTTAGCTACGTGGAGTGCTTTCCAAAAACGAAATAGTTCACAAAAACATTTATTTTACATGACCAAAAAAATACAACGTACCACTTTATAATGTGCAATATGGAAAACATACAGTCCCCCTTCAGACCTCACCTGGTTTATCCTGAACGAATCTGGATTTGCAGATGGTGTCGACAAGCTTTTCCTTGATTTTTGCCAAGCTGCCAAAGTTCTGTACCGTGAAGAGTCTGTCTGTGGTCCCGGTGATCTGCAGGAGTTCCAGTTTATGGACCGCTCCGATGCCAACCGCAAACACCTCGATCCCCAGATTCCTGAGACGGGCAGCTGCTTCTCCCACCTCGTCCTGCGAGTCTCCGTCCGTGATCAAAATCAGATTCTGGGAGACCTTGGAGGAGATTCGACTCCCCCGCGACGCCTTAAAGTAGTCCTGGATGAAATCCAGAGCCCGGCCAATGTTGGTCCCTCCTCCGCGCTGCCGCATGGCCAGAATGAGCTCCTTGATCTCGGTCGCGTTGTAGGACTCGCTCAGGTAAAACTCCTTCTGAGGAGCGGAGCTGAATTGGGCGACTCCGACACGCACAAACTCTTCGCTGACTTTGAAACTCGTCACCAGTTCTGTCATAAAATTCTTCATGATGACGTAGTCGCGTGAGTCGATGCTGCCCGACTCGTCCACCAGGAACACCAGATCAGCTTTCTCCTTCTCACACGCTGAACGGCAAAACAAAGGAAGAGCCCACGTTATTGGAAAAGGGATTTTTAGAAACAAAAATTCTCAATGGTAGAACATGCAATATTATTACTGGCTTATTAATGATCGTAAATATATAAATAGCTACGTAAATACTCTCTGTACGCTCAATGTAGCAGTGAAACAGGTTGTGGTGATAGAAGACCTTTTACTTTTTACTGATTTCAGATGTACTTTTGTTGCTCCTTGACTTATGATCCCTTTTCATTCAGTGAGCAACTTCCACATTTTGCTGCTGACCCTTAAAGGTCATCCTGCTCTCTGACATCAGAGTAATGCTTTTGTCTCTTACCTGGTTTGGTGGAGTTACATAGGACGATCGAAATATTTTTGTACAACGTTTCCAGAGCTTCGAAATTGTCCACATAGAAAACTCTGGATTTGTCCCCGCCAGCCATAATCTCCAGTTGTGTCCTGTTGGCTCCTTCCACTCCGATACTGAAGACACGGATGTTGTGCTCTTGTAGCGCCAGAGACGGCGCCTCCAGGCTGTATCGGTCCGTAGCTTCACCATCTGTTATCACCATGAGAATCTGAGGTACCTGGAGGTCTGCCCGGCCTCCGTGTTCAGCACCAAAGTACTTCAGAGAGAACCCCAGAGCCTTGCCCGTGTAGGTGTTCCCGGTCAGTCTCTTCAAGGCTGCTATTGCGTCAATTACTTCTCGTTTGGATTGGTGCTCTTCCAGAGTGAAAACGGACACGGGATCGTCGGAGTAGAGGATCATACCAAAGCGGGTCAGGTCTGTGCCGACTGTGGTTTGGTTCACGATCGAGTGCATGAACTTCTGCATGCTTCTGAACTTATCCAGGGTTATGCTAGTGGAGCCGTCCACCAGGAAAATGATGTCAGCCTTTTCTGTCCTCTTACAGTCTGGTTCACAAAAAAAAAAAACAACAAAGAGCGAGTGAGGTGAGACAAAGATTACAACGGGCACGAGGCCTTCAGGACTTTACAGATGTGGTTGTAAGACAAGACATTGCCATCATTTTCCTTAAACTCATTAAATTTCAAATGTTATTTTCAATAAGGTGCGATTCAAAGACAATAATTTGCCTCGTTTGGCCTGAAATGAATGAAAAAAACCAACTCACCTTCATCAGATTGATGACAGAGCTCCATGGCCACCGTCCTGTCCAAGTCCTTGAGGGCATCAAAGTCCCTCTCGGAGTAGACTTTGTCAGGTGAGCCACTGATCTCTAACAGCTGAGCAGTGTTGGCATCCTTCACCCCGATGGCGTAGATTTCCACGCCTTTGGACCTCAGAGCCTCGGCGGGACCTTTGACTTCGTCTTGGGCCTCGCCATCTGTGATCACCATGAGCCTCTGCTTCAGGTTGGGACGCCCTCCGCCGTCTGCGTCGAAATGTTTCGACAGCTCGGTGATGGCTGCACCTGTCGCCGTACCTCCCCCGATCTGTTGCATGGCATCGATAACTTGCATAACTGCGTCTGTGGTCTGGGTGCCTTTCAGGGAGAACTCCAGGCGTTGGCTGTCGCTGAACTGCATGAGGCCAATGTGCACCTCATTCTCACCAATAACGGACTTGCTGATAACTGCTCTCACGAAGTCTTTCATTTTCTGGTAGTCTTGCGGAAAGATGCTCCCAGAGCTGTCAATCAAGAAGACAAGGTCGCCTGGTGCGTCCCTACAAGCTGCGAACAGAGTGACACAGAGGAGACTTTGTTATAATTGTCTGTCGACTGGTCCGATTTGGGTACAAGTTGGTGTTCACCAATTTCCAGACAAGGTAGAAATCGGTGACTGAAACGGATGCGGTGTAAGAATGTTGGGTTATCTCATGTTGTCTACTGGTTGTTGGACTCTTGGCTTCCCGGTTGGTATCTGGATCACGATTTAATTTTCAAGAGGAAGCGCTGCAGCCCAATCGTAACCTCTTGGATATTGAAGATTGATTACGATGAATGCGGTTGTGAAAACCTGTCTAGGTGTAAAAGTTTACGACCTGTAACGTCGTATGCAGACGTGCTCGTCATCAGGACCTGCTGTCTGGCGTTTACAGAACTGTCCGTTTTTTATGTCAAATCTAAACAAGCTGACTGCAGATCATGACAAATGTAGAACGTCTTAAGTAGTGAAAAACTGTCACACACATCCCGTCGAGTATTTCTTACCGTCTGGAGAACAGATGTCTGTGATGATGTCGTCTTTAATGGGCTTCAGTGCATCAAAATTATTGACAAAGAAAGTCCTCTTTGGGCTTCCGGCAATTTCTTGCAGCTCGGTCTGATCTGCGCTTTTCACCCCGATGGCGTACACCGTGACTCCCTGCTCCCTCAGCTTCGCTGCGGGAGCCATGACCTCATCCGCAGACTTCCCGTCAGTGATAACCACCAGGTACTCTGGGACTTTGTGACCACGAGTAGCCAGTGCGTCCTCGAAGAGGGGGGCCATGAATGACAGCGCTGCTCCCGTTTGCGTCCCGCCTCCTATTTGCCGAATCTTCTCCACCGCCGTCTCCAGAGCCTGATTGTCAGTGTGGAGTGCCAGGTTGAATTCCAAATTTGGTGAATCTGCATACTTGACTACCCCCAGACGGATATGTTTTGGTCCGATACGAAAGGTATGGAGAAACTCAAGGATGAACTTTTTCATGTCAGAGAAGTCGTCGGGGTAGATACTTCCTGAGTGGTCGATCAGGAAGTAGATGTCTGCTTCATCTGTTTGCAGACATCCTGGAGGAGAAAACCAGAAGTTATATTAGCGGTTCATTCATTCATAGAACTGTTCAATGGACTTCAAAATTCATGTTATCTTGTTGTAACATCCTGGTTCAGATTGAGAATTCTTGGATTTGGTTTTGATTTCGATGGACCATTCTGAAGTCAGTGTCCAGAGATTTTCTTTGTAAATTCCTGTCACAAGAGCTACAAGAAGGTCGAAGTTGAAGTAACCAAAGCTAGAAAGTACAAACCTTCTTTGATGTTGGTTGCCCTGCTGCTGACTGTGATGGCCTGGCGGAAGATGTTATGGCACAAAATCTTCGGCAGATTCTGCTCCAGCGTTTTCAGCTTGGCAAAATTGTCCACGATGAAGATGTGTTTCTGTGGAGGGTGAGAGGCGATCTGGGCCAGTTGGGTCAGGTTGACGTCGGTGATTCCCACAGCGTAGACGGTGGCGCCGCTTCGACGGAGATCAGCCGCGGCTCTGCTAACATCATCCTTGAATTCCCCATCGGTGACCACCACCACCACCTGCTGGACACCTTTGTCTTTCCTGCTGCCGCCCTGCTTGGTGAGGATGTTCTCCCGCGTAAATTTGAGAGCCGCTCCCGTGTTGGCGGCGGCTCTCTGGGAGGGTAGGATCTTGATGAACTGTAGGATTTCCTTCTTGTCGCTGAAGGTGTTGAGGTAGACCGTGGCCTCCTTGTTGTTCATGACGATGGCCACGCGGACTCTGGTGGGCCTGACGTCGAGACCATTTACGACCGTGTGCAGGAAGGCCCGAATGAGCCCGAAGTTGGCGGCGCTCATGCTTTCAGACTCGTCGATGACAAAGACGACGTCGGCCAGTTTGGCTATTAAGCAGTCTGGGAGAAGTGTTTAGAAAGTGTGTACATTTGTTAATGCTGATTACTCCAAAATTATTCAAGATGAGTAACAGATAAGAAATGTATTTTTCATGTCAGATAATAAATGCAAATAAAGTCATAATTTAACTTGATAAATCAGAGTCAAACTTTGACTCTATCAACAGCAGCATGTTTTCCCCAAGTTGGAGTTAAGAAGGGAAAAATATGTTATGAAAACCCCCAAAATTCAGAAAATCCCTCAAATATCACATGTAACGGTGGTGGAATCAATGAAGAAGTCATTTCTTAAAGTGCAACAGCCTGCGGCTTCATGGTTCTTAGGACGTGACGTGTTTCATCTCTGGGTCGGCCATCTTCGTTTCCACAAGCATGTTGTAATTTGTGTGGAGCAAAGAGGAGATTTACTTGAATTTAATCAGAGGGGAAGAACTTCCAGTGATACAAGATGGAAAGAAACAAGAATTCATCAAGAGGTCTAAGAGGATCTGCCAAATTTAAACTCCATTCTCTCCTCAGAGTCCCTCTCCATCTTGAAGAGAAGGCTAAAGACCAGCTCTCCGGGGAACACCTTCTCACAACTTAAACTCTCCATATATGACCTCCTTGTCTTGCCTCCTTGTCTTGCCTCCTTGTCTTGCCTCCTTGCTCTGCCTCGAAGCAACTTGGTCCCTTGGACCAGAACCTGAGCCCTGTGGTCCTTATTGTCGTTGTTTTTACTGAATAGATCCTTACTTGTGTTGTTCTAATTCTCATCTGTACGTCGCTTTGGATAAAAACGTCTGATAGATGCGAATTGTAATTGTAATTGTAATTGTAACGTAACGACATAAGACAAAGGGAGCCGTGCCGCAGAAAACATCGGGACCTCGGCCTACAGTTCCTGTCACTCAGCTCCTGACGTTGACGTATCACCTTGATTTGTTTGGGAATGACATCACCTCACTGTGATTTGGTTTTTCACCAACCTGCTGTTATTGCTTCCTGCTGCCACAAGGGTTCAGTGGAGAGAGTGGAAAAAAAACACAAAACTAAAGATACTGCAGGACGACAAAATCACTTCTGATTCAGTGAGTTCATTGCACAAAACGGGTAAAGGAAACACGTGTACCAATCAAGAGAATAATGGTTCGAAGTTTGACTGTGCCCACCTCCGATAACAGCAGCTTCCCGTTCCTCCATCTCGAACACTTCCTTCATGTTCACTAAGATGTTGGTAGACTCGTACACGTACGGTGCAGTGGCTATCAAGCGCATCTCATCCACGGGCGCTCCTAAAGCCACTGACATCACGATGATTCCTTGTGACTTGATCAGACGTGAAACCTTAAACAGAGGATCGTCCGACTTCTTTCCACTCACGACCACCAGGAACTCTCTGGAGCCTTGGTCCGCCCGGCCACCAGCCTCTTTGGTGAAAAAGTGGCTGTTGGCGTGCTCCAAAGCCACGCCCAGGTTACGGGGCTCGCCAGCTTGGAGTCGTCTAGGGCGGAAACGGCGGACGCCGTTCAGAACCTCTTCTTTGGTTTGGAAATTGTTAAGAAGGAATTCGATCTTGACGTCTTGGCCGTACTGAGCCAAACCAAGGCGATGGCCCGAAGCACTGACGTTGAGTTGATTGGTGAGCCGCACCAGAAGAGTCCTGACCTGCTGGAGCTCTGCTGCGGATAGACCGCTGTCCACCAGGAAGAAAATATCTGCAAATCTTTTTGCCAAAGCTGAAAGATAACATCAACAAAACCGACTTAAACACGAATGAAGCCAATGTTGAAAAGATCCAAGAACAGCGAATACGGACGTCGGACTTTACACTCATATTACAAAACTCATTTAAAGCAACATTCATTTTCAGCAGAATCTTTTCTGCAGCCTAAAATTTGCTTATTTGAGGACAGAAACAATGAATGTCTGCAGAATAATTCATCCTTGACTGGACCGGGATTAGAATGATCCTGATTACAATATTCAGCACGAGAGTTTTTAGATTATCGACGAGCTCCCACAGAAAAACTGACCTGGTCTGAAAAGGGTGGATTACCTTGGAGAGGACGACCTTACCTGACCTCTGATCCTCCACGGAAACGCACACCGTCTGGAGCAAACCCTGCGTCAGCCTCTGCAGAGCCTGGTAGCTATCGATGTTGGACAGGAAGCGTTGGTGCGGTCGATTGGCGATGGCCTCGAGCTCCACCCTGTTGGCCTCTCCCACGCCGATGGCGAACACGATGACTCCGTGCTTCCTCAGCTGCTGGGCCGGTACCACCACGTCGTCTGCCGAGTCGCCGTCCGTAATCACGACCGCGATTTGAGGGACCCGCTCTTTGGCTCGACTCCCACCCTCCTCGGTGAAGAGCTGCTCCTGGGTGAAGTTGATGGCCTTGCCCGTTTCCGTGCGGCCGGTCCGATAAGGGAAATTCTCCACGGCGGTCAGCAGAGACGTCTTGTCCATGTGGTCCTTCAGCAGAAACTCCTTATGAGGTTCATCGCTGTACTGGGCCAAGCCAATTCGAACTTTGTCAGGACCGATGTCGAGACCCTCGATCAGAGTGCGGAGGAACAGCCGGACCTCCTGGAAGTTATCGACGCCGATACTGGAGGAGCCGTCGATTAGGAAGACGATGTCGGCCACGGTGGCTTTGGCACATTCTGGACCGGAAAAAGAGGAGCATTAGGAGAGGTTACAGAGAAAAAAAACAAAAAGGAGGAACCGCAGATAGAATAAAACGACAGAAGGATCTGATATATGACAACAGAAGAAACCAAAACTTTGTTTTAAGGCCTCAAAACAGGCGTATTTGATGCTCCAGTAAAACAAAGCGACAGAACCAGCCTGTCCAAAGCTTCTGATTGGTTTCTTAACGACGGAGTGCTAAATGATTTATTGCTCAGATCAGAGCGTTCTGGGTAATGAACCTTTTCCACGGACGTTATGCTAAACGGTGATTGTGGCGTTGGAACAGTTTGTTCTACGTGGTCAAAGCCATGCTTTTCCTATCATCGAGATAAAATCTCCCAAAAGGGCTACAAATTACTTGGACTTGGAGGGGAAATCGGAGCGCCTCACTCATTCCTTCATTTCCTGGGTAGAACGATTACTCCGCTCCTTCTGGCCGATCCGGACCGGCACTCTGCGGTCTCACGCGTTTTACCTTTGGACAGTTGCAGGAGTTTTCTCTGGGCCTCCTCCACCGTTGTGCACAGCGTCTGGACGATGCTCTGAGAAATTCCCTGCAGCGCCGCAAAGTCAGACACGCTGTACACGTGCTGGCTGTGGGGCTCGTTCGCCATCTCCCTCAGCTGCTCTTCGTCTGCTTCTTTGATACCGATGGCGTACAGAACAATGCCCTTCCTCTTCAGGTCGTTGGCGTGGGGCGCTACGTTGTCCTGCGACTTTCCGTCGGTGATCACCACGACGATCCGAGGCACGTCGGACGACGCCCTGCTCCCTGCCGCCTCCACGAAGTGTTGGTTCAGTATGAAGTCCAGGCCCACCCCGGTCTGGGTGCCACCTCCCATGTACGGCAGGTTGCTGATGTACTTCAGGATGTCGTCTTTCTCCTGGAAGGTGTTCAGCAGGAACTCCGTGCGAGGAGCGGTGCTGTACTGGACCAGGCCGATGCGGACTTTATCCGGCGCGACGTCAAAGCTGTTGACGAGCGTGTACAGGAACTGACGGATCTGCTCAAAGTTCTCCGCGCCGATGCTCCACGATCCATCCACCAAGAAGACGATGTCGGCTACGGCCGCTTGAGTGCAGACTGGGAGGGAGGAAGAGGGGCTCGTCATCGGGTCTCGGGGGGTTTGTGGAAACGAAAGATCGAAGGGTGCGGCCACCCAAATGTCAGTGCTTAAGAAAGTTGGCAGCCAGTGGTGGTGAAAGCGTGACCTGTCCTGTGTCCCAAACGTTGACTACACACACGCGGTGACGTGGTCTTACTAACGATCAGAGGGTCACCGTGGTTCACGGGGCCCGGACTCGTGATGGAAACGTTTCTGAACCCGAAGGCTTTCCTGCCGTATTAAGATTGATTTCACTCTTAATAAACGGGGACAGATTTGACCTGGGACGGGACGTCCAAGGACATATTTTTGCATGACATGCAGACAAACGGGTTCTATTTGGTTTTATTTGCTTTTATTTTGTTACGTATTCATCGATGATCGGACGAGGATCCGTGCTGACTAACTCCTCGCTGTCCACTCGGCGTTGCTTTGTGGGACGGTAGCGTCCCTCGTGAATGAAGTCCCAAATGCGCCGTCATGGACACATTTTTGGGGTATTTATAAAAAGCTGGCCGCTCTGTAAACTGTTTTTTGGAGGACTAAGTTTGGGACACAGCTCTGTGCTCTGAAGTGAGTTTGATGAGCGGAGGACAGAGAGGACAGCGTGTCTCCAGGTGGCGGCCGGTGTGCGGTGAACGTGCTCATATCCTGTTTGGCTCTGAAACGTGGTGCGAGTGCACGAGCGTTAGAGGAATTTGGAGAACAGATGGGACGTCTCACACCTGCTCATCATTTCCCAAATGCTCTCACGTGCCCTGGACTCCAGACCTTCGTGCCAGCGTCCGGCTCTGTCAGACTTCGATTTCCTTTCGCTCCGACTGTTTCCTGTAAACGTGCCGTGACTCTAACGTTGGTTCCAAAAAGGACGTGAGCGAGCAAACTGACAGCGACCGAGGGAGGGACTCGAGACAATGTCTGAGAAGGTTCTCGGTCCTCCGGGTCCCTCCGGGTCCCTCCGGGTCCTGGTTATCCAAGAAGGGTTGAATGGAGGGAAGATACTTGAAGACGGTTTTCGTCTCGTCCAAGAGTCTCCTTCAGTTCTTACTGAGCGGTGTGGAGTAAGGACTGAAGGAGCCTGTTGGAGGAGAGTCGATGTCCTTCATACGAGACTTTTTATTTTCAGACCAAATCAGTGGAAAGAACTGGTGTCAGCTGGCTGGTGCCAGTTCTTGCTAGTTTTAGCGTGAACTTGCCGCCGGCCTGTGATTGGTTCACACGTCGTCGGTGAGAATTCAATCACGACTCAATTTTGCTGCTCGCTCACGTCCAACGTGGAACTGATCGTTTTTCACGGAGGTTTTTTTTCTAAGAAGGAGACAACTGAAACAAAATTTGAAACTTTTTTTTTATACGAGGAAACGTTCAAGCCCTCAGGAAAATACGCGTCGTGCCTCCGGGCGCCGTGGACGCCGTCCGCGTGGTCGGTGAATGAGTTGATGCGTGTGCATGCAGCAGGGGGACGTGTTGGTGCAGGGTTAGTCTGGGTGCTCTGTGGGTGGTCAAAACAAAGACATCACAACTTACCGCACAGATGTCCTTCATTTGGTGGAGCATGTTTATGCGTGTGTGTGTTTTATATACATTTGTGTGTATCCAGGAGTGTAAACGGGCTGTACGGATATTGATGTAATGTTGAAGTGAGGGCGAGGGAGACCTTGATCCCTGAAGGCCCCCGTTCGCAGGAAGTTGACTCATGGCCAGATAATCATACCCACCTGTTCTCTGGGCGCTGTTGCCGTAGTAACAGGCTGCTATGATGAGGCTGAAGAGAAGACCCCGCCTCCCCTCCATGTTGAAACGCTTCTCCACTTTCTCTCTTCTCTCTAAAACACAGAGAGAGTGCAGCGTAAACGCAGAGACCATGAGGGGCTTCACACCCGTACGAAACAATGAAGGAACAGCTTTCTCATCTGACCAGGAGCACCAGGAGCACCAGGAGCACCAGGAACACCAGGAGCACCAGGAGCACCAGGAGCACCAGGAACACCACTCTGGGTCCGTCTTAGTTTAAGTCAGACGGAAAGAGGAGTGTCAGGTTCCTCTGCTTGTTCCATTCCACAGATCCCAAGATGGTCTTTACAAATCACCACAACATAGAGATATACACATATATACAGTATATATACACATACATACAGTATATATACACATACATACACATACAGTACATACAGTATATATACACATACATACAGTATATATATCCATATATACAGTATATATACAGTATATATACACATACATACAGTATATATACACATACATACACATACAGTACATACAGTATATACAGTATATATACAGTATATGTATCCATATATACACATACAGACAGTGTATTTACAGTATCTATATGTATATTGATATATAGATATATGTACTGTATATACAGTATATGATGAGAGGACAGGCAGGTTGAGGTCTGAAGTCAATACTGGACATCATGAAAGAAATACTACAAACAGACAAAGTTTTTTCAAATGTCCCAGAATGCCACCAAGTGTGAAGTTGTTGATCTGCGTGTCCTCCGGCGTCCTCCGGCGTCCTCCGGCGTCCTTCGTCAGACAGATGGACGCAGAGCGGCCTCGTCTTCCTCAGGTCACTTCAGACTCTTCTCCACCGTAGACCTTCCGGTTCTGGTTCTGTTTGGAGTCCTCTCAGGACGTCTTATCATTTTTCGGCTCTCTGGTTGAACCGGAACGTTCTTGCGTAAACGAGTCGTTCTCTTCTCTCCGTCGCCGCTTCCGTTCAACTTTCACGTTGGTTTTCGTGGCCCTTCGGCCGTTCCAAGTTTGAAAAAACAAACCACAGAGTGGTGAAGGCGTGCGGCGAACGCTGGGCGTGTCCTGTCTGAGTTAGAGTGATTATTGATGATTTATGAGTCCCTCTACGGTGCCGTGAACTCGACTCCCTCAGCAGTGGGATGATCCAGGATAAATCATGAAAACATCTGATTCAGGATGAGATAAATCACAGCCTTAGTTTGTGTGTGTGTGTGTGTGTGTGTGTGTGTGTGTGTGTGTGTGTGTGTGTGTGTGTGTGTGTGTGTGTGTAGTGGACGGTATGTTGTTACAGCTCATGAAATTGTTCTTTAAAATATGCATGCGATTTGTATTTGCATGCATTATACACATTTATGCAGCCGTGTTTATTTCCAATTGTGTGTCATTGATTTCTGTAATGAATGTAGGGATTGAATTGAAAAATGCTGAATATGAGCTAAACACCTGAAACTACTTTTTTTGATGATATCATACTGTATGTTACATTAAGCAAAGATAAATTCCACCACTTTGTATTTCTCAGAAGTCTGCATTGGCTGCTTTGCATGCACTAAATACATAATATTTTTATTTTATTGTGGATTGTACTGCAATGATGCATTCATGTGCTCAAGTTCAGGTGTGTTACTCAAATACACCACTGTTAATTAATGAGGATTTTGGAACAACGATAGAAAAAAAAAGACTTGATTGCCTTAATGAGAGTGTAACATTTTGCATGTAAACGTACAGTAGTGACTGGATGAAGGCGATCTCTCTCAACCTGAGGACGATGGTAGTAAAAACTGTACATTTGAGCTCCCGTATCATTCGTGTGGGCAAGGAAGTTGTGTTTTGATCTTTTGACACATGATTAGATTGGGCCTCTCTTCTTTGATCTCAGCATGGCCGTTTTTTTCTTTCTCTTGATGTGGGTTTATTATAATTTATACATTAGGGATTTTGTTTTTTCTTAGGCTTCAGCAAACCAGAGTAAACATACCGAACCATTGTATTCATTTACACATTCTCATTAGCAAGCCCTAAGGTAATTAATCATAGGCTGTAGTATATAGGGAGATAGACAACATTCAAATAATTTATTCCTTTCTGCTCTCATGGAGTGTGAGAAAAAGCGTCTGATCAATTCCTCCCTTAGATGTAACTCTTTGAAGGCATGCAGTGTCTTATAAGAGCACCACCGGAGCATTTATTCACTGGAAACTGGAGCCGGAAAACCTCATATACACAAATATTCCAGGACAGTGTTGTCTGAATGGTTGTATATATCAGTCAGCAGCTCCTTTCACACGTGTAGCACGGCTGTGTAACCATATATTTTATATATTTGTCATCTCATACGTCTTTGTTATGTTTAAGCACTGTGGTTGCCTCTATATCAGCGTGATTCACAGTTATGGGTCATATAAAAAAAGCCCGTAGATACAGAAAAGAAAAAACTCCCCATCCATCACAGCTAACAGGAAGTAGAGCCAAATATGGAATTAAACTTTATTGTAGCTGAAAATATAAAAATGATTGAAAATTGTACCTTGATCCTACACTCATTACTGGACTTTTTAAGCTATTTTAACATTTCACACAATATACCAGCCATGAAATGTTGACTGGCAACATAAACGTGGTTTGAAGGCGGATGCCATAGACGTCCATTCTCATTTTCACGACCTTTGATCTGGTTCGGCGTCCTTATTAGGTATTGAATAGAATTTGACTTCTGGATTTCTCACTTCATTAGCAGTCGGCTGTGCACCAGTTTTTCAACATGATTCCCCAGTACAAAAGGCAAACGAACACACATCAGCACTTCCTGTCGCATCTCAGGCAGTACTCTCATTGTCTCTGCCAACTGCCGGAAGTACACAGTCTAACCACAGTCGAAACCTAGACGCAAACAGAGACATGCTCAGTCTGGGTCTGGTACCTGGAGTAGGACCACATTGATTTATAGGGACTTTAGTCTAATTCATTGATTTATCGCCTTTATGGGAGTATATACTGTATATATAAAGTTGTACCGTGCATGTAGCTATACCAAATGACACTTTTTTCTTATGTTTTGAAGAAAAACTTTTCCTACAATCACTCTTTCTACATTAATGCCCCTAAGATACTTCAGAGGAAGAAGAAAGGGAACAAAAACATAAAGTAGAACTACCAGGCAGTCCAATCTCTTACATTGTGCAGAGTCAACCAAGGTGAACCTTTGCCTTTGGTCTTTTCAACTTTTATTTGGTTCAACATATCCGCACTCTGCATTTGTCAAATAAATTGAAAATTCTTTCTTCTCTGAGTTTGAATGGATGCGGCGTCTCCTTCTTTTTCATCTTTTCATCACAAAATAAACTATACCCGTTCCTCTAACTCCTTTTTTGGAGAGAGGAGTTAGTTCACAACACAGCTCTATGTCCTTTGTGGAGCTCTCCAGCTTTGTGCTATTGTCATTTGTTTACATTTCGTTTACATTTCTCCCAGTTTCACTTTGTTTTATGCCCATTCAGGCTTTTGTCACTGAGCTCTTCTATCTCAGGCTCCTCCGCATGCATACAAATGGCATATTTTTAGGTTGAAAAAAATACATACATGTAAAAAAAAAAAAAAATATGAACAATTAAGAATAATAGTAAAAATTTCATCAGCAGAATATTTTTTTCAAACTTGTCATTAAACTGTCTTTAAATCAGATTTATTCATAAATTAACACTGATGGAGTAATTTGCTGCATTATGCTAAAGTTTCAGCAATAATTGAATGAAATCTGTCTGAGAATTAAACGTATTATCAAGATGTATCCCAGTATTTATGTTATAATTTCAAGACGTTGGAAACTCTATACATCAGCATCTCCGCCGACCTTTTAATCAAATATTCTCAAGCCAGATGGCCCCGTATCAGAAATCACAGGCGTATGTTTGGTTTGGAATTTTCATAACTTTTACCGTTTTTTTAGATTCTATTCTCCCGAACAGCCAAAGTACACTTAAACAGGTTTTTGAGTTTGAGTTTTTTTCACTGCAGTTCTGCCACACGAGAGGGAAAACCAAGGGTTGGAGTGCTCAGCAGCTCAGTGAAGCAGAGAGGAAACGTTGGAGTTTGTATTGTAAAATGAGTGTAATCCATAGGCACCAAACATTTTCTGGCTATTACTACTTACTGTGTAGTCATAAAATAGATTTGATGTCACAATTGTGCATCCCTTGAGCAAACACAAAAGCCGCCAATGATGAGAGGTTTATTTTAAAACTACAGGAAAGGCTTTCTGCAGATTAATTCCACTGTACGGTTCTTGTTGTGGGAGAAACAAATTGGGCTTTATGGAATTAGTGCGTTTGATGCATAAATCTCCAATCTATTCCTGAAACATACG
Source organism: Brotula barbata (assembly GCA_900303265.1). Classification (NCBI taxonomy): domain Eukaryota; kingdom Metazoa; phylum Chordata; class Actinopteri; order Ophidiiformes; family Ophidiidae; genus Brotula; species Brotula barbata. The sequence continues at coordinate 19,872 of OMNV01008527.1, forward strand.
ATTGCGTTTAATGTGATTGGAATGCCTCTGCTTTTTTTTTTTTTTTTTTCCCTGCGTTGGGCAAACCTTCCTGGCTGGATTAGAGCCTGAAGTACAGTAATGATGGCTTGCTGTTTCTCCATTGACCCAGGTGTGTTGTCTAAATACAATATGGATGTGCAGGGCTGCCTGTGTACTCCATTGCTAGGAGACTATTTGCTGAAGGTCATTTGGGATCATAGTGTGCCATTAATAATTCCTGAAAGCATCCAACATCTCCATCTGTTCTGCAGCATCCATCGCTCCACTTCAAAGACAAAGGCAGCATCTGCAGGTTAGTGTTAAACCCTGCCTGCAGGCTAAGACGTTGGAGGTGGGATTTTTTTATCTCTGGTCATCGGGTCGTGTTATTCATATATTAGCCAATTATTGTTGGTGTGTTTGCACTCATAACTCCGACCTGTATTTTGCGCGTGTTTATGTTTCAGCTTTGATGGCTGAGTCGGTACAGCAGTGCAGTAATTCCACACTGCTCTGCGTACAATCCCTGTCTGCTGGCTGCTCTACAGGGATGCAATTACCACCCTCCGTCGAGTCTCGCCGGTCAGCACGACGAGGTGTTACCAGAGAAATTATCAAAGCTGATTTGAAATGAAGCGTTTCATTATGTGCATTGTGCGCGTGTAACTGAGCCAAAGTGTGTTTATTCTCCTGCGTGCAGATCGCTCCGGTGCAGTAGAGTCTAAACGGGCCCGGTTGTCAGGCCCACTTCAGACTGGAGGGAGTCCTGTGGGTTGTAAATGAATGTTTGGTAGTGGCACGTGCTGCCCGGGCCTGGTGGGCACAGTGGGCGAGGAGGCAAGTGCCTGGCTGAGTGAAAGATGGCAGTGCACAAGGAGTGTGTGTGCACACAGCTGAAGCCGTGACAGTAAACAGTGAGAGTTCTACCCCTGCCGCTCCATCTCCCTCTGCCAATGATAGATCTCCACTTTAATTTTGTTAATAGCACGAGTCTGCCTCCACTCGGAGCAGCCGTTCCACTCCCCGCTAACGCTCCGTCACACACACATGTTCCTCATTCTCTCATTTTCAACAGGAATGCGCGTCTTATCGTACATGAAGATGTTTTATCGTTTCCTGCAGGCGCTCGGTGTTGCTGCTTAACCTTTCCTTACGTGCTCTGCTGAAAAAACACCTGGCCCAGTAACTGCGCCATCTTTCAGCCCTGGGCTATGCAGGGCTGACCGGCCAGTCCACTCGAATCACCGTCAGCTCCAAACTGCTTAGTCTGCCTAATTTGAATTTCACATGTCTGCTGGCTCATAACCCTGTCAGGACCTTTCTTCTTTATGACGTCCGTGCCTCCAGTGGACTCTCATCATCGCAAACTATAGGGATTAATTATTCAAAACCACAACAGAGACGAGATTCTGTCCGGCTCCGTTTTTTGGCATTGCGTTTCCACAATCCGAGCCAGGATCGTCCTTGAAACAAACGATTGGGGTGTATTTATTCATTTACGACACGCCGTATCTTTGAAAGTTAACGGCTGCGTCAGGGACAGAGAGGAAAGAGGGCAGGAAATGATTTTCGGTTGATGACACACTCACGGCATTCAGGTGAGCGGCGGCAGTGACCGGCAGCTCAGATCAACATGATAAAGAGAGACTGATTGAGCGCCGTACAACCACAGGAAGTTGAGCGTCGGGGTTCAAGGTTATCTGGACAAATCAGACTCCTGTTTCCATTCAGCCCCTCCTCTCCCACCAACCAGCCCGTCCTGGGCAAACCAGTAAATTAGCAATTCTGATGTCTGCAAGCAGGTCTGGCAAGGGAATGCCTGTGAATCCTAATGCCATGTTTAAAATTTCATATCCGTCCGGGGGAAGTGCTGCATATACAAAATAAGCAATCTCTTTTTATTTAGGTAAGACTGTTAGGATGGGCAAACATAAAGCTGTCAGATAGGTTAAGTAGACCGTGCCAAGTGGGCGTTAAGCCTTCATTGGTCTCACTCAGAGACATGAAATAGGCCGACTATGTCCTCTTTTTAAAAAAAAAAAAAAATGTCTACCAATGTTTTAAAGCGTGTCACTGCACATTTACATGTTACATATCTTTAGCTTTATTATAATGAAACGTATGGCTCTTTAAATAGGTTTGAGTTGTTTTGAGTTATTCTTTCAAAACATATAGGAGAAAAAAAAATGAAATAGAAAACAGGTGTGCAGGTAGAGACAAGAATCCCAGAGGAGCTTATTTATTTATTAAAATCACAGCGAACAAGAGTTGCTGCGCCACAAAGTGAAGTATAAGGAAGAAAGGGGATTATAAAACAAGTATTAAATTACTCTTAGCTGCATTCCGTAAGCCTTTCAATCAGACGTAATGCAAATAAAAGAAGACTCTGACCTTCGATATCTGATAGAAAACGACCACGATTAGTCCGATGATTTGGAATATTAACTGAATTATAGAGTCGTTACTATTATTGTTATTCTGCATGATTAGGTAGGACAGGTATATGAAATGGTAATGTTAAGGGAAATCTAATACCCAGGCTATGTTGCGCTCGCCTGGCCAGCCAATGCTGAGAAGGTGAGGGACAGATAGGGAGCCGGGCCTGGATGTGGCCTTTATGTAAGACGGTCTTATCAGGCTTTACCTCCTGCTGAGCCACAGCCTCGCTCCCCTCTGCTCCCCCTTGCTGGTGCTCCCAAAACATGGGCCTTCATTAGCAGGGCTAAATATCCCCGTTCTCTGCAATCTATATCATTTCTTGCCTTGAGGCAATCCGATAATTACCTGTTCTCATTTCCCCTCCTTCTGGCCAGCAGGGAAGTGTTCTGACTTGCATTAGTTTGCATGAAATATTATCAGAATATTGCACATTTCTCCATCCTGCAGCCTCTGACACAGGAAATATGGAGTCACAGGAGCGCTGATTGACAGGTGTCTGTCTTTCATGTTCCTCTGAGAATAGCTGCTTTGTTCTGGAGTTACGGGGGGAATTTTGATAGAAGGGGGAAGGTGTGTGTAAAGGCTTTGTTGCTTTGTTTAACCTCAGTCTGCCATTATTTTGGGGCAGTATTGTTATGCATTATATTGCTCTTTGTTGCCTACACTGTATGTGTGAAAGAGAATTGCCAGATATTCTGAACTCATGACTGAATTTTCCCTGTGGGGGGAAAGAAAGGGATCTAGCGTTATGATCGACTCACGCTTCCATTTCTCTGAATTTACAAGTTTCTGATGAGAGGCGGAGGAGTGCACGGCATCGGATGACAAGGACCGGCAGGCAGGCCGGGTGTTGTTGTGGTCAAGGTTTGTAGTCAGGAAGCCACGAATTCCATCAAGCTGCATGATTTTGTCACTAAATCAAATTGCGATTATTGCCAGACGCGTGACGAGGATTTGAACTGCGATTAGGAGCGAAATCAAGACAGGAACAAGAGCATAATCTTTATTTACACCTAATCGTTTACTAACTATACTGTATATGTTTTATAATATTCAGATTCTGTACATTTAAAGTAGAAACTTGGCTTCTCAACCACAGGTTTAACCTATGCAGCATTCTATAGGTTTGTGACAGAAAAATAAATAAATAATAATAATAATAATAATTAATAATAATAATAATAATGCACCCATGACTAGTA